>JALDNG010000022.1:7260000-7500000 GCA_024349245.1 Neodontobutis hainanensis | reverse complement strand
TCAGCAATTTGTTTCCAACCACACTTCACAATAAACAAAAAAAAATGGCCTTTGTCTGTGTGGAATGTCAACACATCGTTATATACTTCTGATGGATATTGCAGTCACCATTAATCATTAACAGTACAAAGTGTTGTGTGGGTTGTAAAAAGATAATAGTGTAATGAGACATAATACAAATGATAACTATTGCATGTGCTGCTGCAAAGAGTTGTAGTCTTCTGTTATTTATTTTTTTTACTTTTTCCCAGACTCTTTCTCTGCATGACTCAAATCCACAACACTTCTTTACTCTTTGTCCCATCTCCATCCTTTCATGTCTTTTATATGTTGTAACATCAAACGTTACACATAAAAGCCTCTTTGCTGCTCTGGAGAGGATTATTCACTTAAAATGTGTTTTTCATTTCATGCTATTATCATATCACTGGACATGTCCACATGCAACTGTTGTTTTGAAGACTTGCGGATTCGGAAAGTCAATGAGCCACAGAGTCAGTAATTTGAGCTCTAATCCCTCCGTAAACCCCGAACGGAGACTCAAATGTTTAGTGGAAACATTTCTAAAGTCAGACAGCATACAAAAAAAGAGGAAAAGTGAAGAAGAGGCTGATAAAAATGATAGAATGGTTCAAGAGTCTGTCTTGGCTTGGTTGGTTGCTATGTGACAAATTATGGCATGTGAGAAAGAAAAACAGAGAGCTAAGAGACAAGAGCAAAAGCACACACACACACGCGCACACACACACACACACACACACACACACACACACACACACACACACACACACACACACACACACACGCACACACACTTAACCATAAAAGAGACGAATATTTACTTTTCTAGTGGATAAAGAAATTTTGGATATTTTCTTTCTAAATATATGTGTTCTCTGTATGAATGGAATTGGAAGGTTTTAGGTGTGAAATCTACAATGAAAGCAATGAATTGGTTTTAAATCACTGCACACCATTCATTTTTAGGCAAGAGTAAGTCATCAAAGGATGAGTGGGAACACAGTGTCACTGAAAGCAGTGTAGGTTAAAGTGATTATGAAAACGTCACCGGATCTGAAGTTTCTAGTGGGCTGCTAATGGATCCCTCAGTAGGATCAACTTGTATTGTCACACAACACACAACAATAGAAAGAAGAACAATAATACTGCTAATGGTAGTGTCACTATCTACTATTTTCTAATTACCAAGTACAGTGTATGTGTTTGAGCCTGGTTTGGGAATGTGTTTTTAGCAGAACTGTTTCAGAGACTGACCTCGTGGACTCACAGAGCAGTAGCTGTGATTTATCCTAAACAGCAAGGCCCACTCTTTTTTACAAGGGCTTCCTAGCCGTCAACAAACCCCCATAAGCTATCTAAACCCAGGAGGCCATTCTACTCTCAGGCAACGGGGCCATACTGCGGTTAACTATTACTCTTTAAGACAAATCTTATAATGATCTGTACTGCAGCCGCTCGAGAGGTGCTGGATTTGGAGTGCAGCCATCGACCCTAACTGGACCCATTTACTACTTTACTCAGGATCTGACCCCTGGACGTTTACCACCTCCTGTGGGACAAAAGTTTCTGTCAACCTTCTACCATACAAATAAAAGTGGGCAGCAATGCAGATCCACAATCCTCAATGTCAAATTTCCATTAGGGCCTATTTGACATTGGCAAGGAACTTCAGGCAGTGATTTCATTGCCCTTCCAAACTACTACAGGCTCATCTGCTATTCAAAACATGTTATAACAGTTACAAAAGGTCTTTGACTTTCTTAAGAATGATTTCCCAAAAACCAATGAGCACTCTGGCACACTGTACGGTTCACCACACATGGACACAATGATCCTACAAAATGAAACCGTCTATCTTTTTGACACTAAAGAAAGGAGCTCACTGTCTTATGAATCTTTCTCATGGCATTTTTAGGATCCAGACAAAGTCTGGTCTGCCTCTGTGCCCTGTTTTTCCATGTTAAACATGGGGTCCAACATCACAAGATGTGAGGAAGATGAGACAAAGCAGAGGGGCAGGGGAATTGGAAATGAAGTGTTTTGAAGTTGTCTTGAGAATCTCTTTGCCTCCTCCTCAGAAGCAGACTTCATTTAACCCCATAAATAGAGTTCTCTTGGTTAAGGATCACCAAACAGAGAAGCCATTGATGCTTTTTCTCTAGATATAAATGGAAGAAATCTCTTTCAACAGCGTTTCCATGTTTTAGGTTTATATCTGTTTTAATGCATGATATAATGTATTAACATTTGCTTGAGTAAAAGATGCACATCAGTTTTGTGGTTAAAAGGCTTCAACATGCATTTACACTGTGTGATTATTTCTGGCTGTGAGAAAGTGTGAGATAATAAGGAACACTCAGTGTTTGGCCAATGACAACAAGAGTCCCTTTTGGACAGAGAAGTAGTCATGAATCAGGTGTGATACCAGCACTCAGCATCAGAGGAGCGCCAAGACAAACACAGCCAAAGAGTAGCACAGTTAAGGCTCAACTGCTCTTAGCATAGAAGTCATTACTGAGGTGTTGAAGTTGTCACTTTCCCTTTGCTTTTCGTTTAAAGTCTTACCCAGAAACACTTGTATTTGCATTCAACTTAAAGTACTGTTGGCAGACCAGCAAACTTTATGTGGTGCAATGACATTTCCACATACAGTACATATTTATTTGGTCATTAAGCTATGCCATATGTGGCTGTCTTTTTTGGTTTTCTTGTGGTCTTTGAATTGCTCTGATAAATATCAAGTAATAAGAAGACTTTCATGTATACGTACATTAGTGCCTCAATTGTGCTTCCATTTTTGCTCTCCATACATTATTTTGTGACTTTTCTGAGACATGTTGTTACTCACTAATTACATGTTGAAATCTCTAAAGTTATGATAACAGCTACTATCCTGACTACAGAAATACCTATACGTGTGAATTACCTGTTCATATGTGAATAATGAAGGTGTAGGATACACTCTTACCAGATGCTTTGGGCGGTTCATCAGTTCATGGCTGTAATGATGTTACTGTAATCTGATCCACCCATGTTTTATTGCACCGACTGGAGCAGTGATTTAACATGGTCAGGAATCATTTTTATTTTTGGTCTGGACTTTCTATGGATGTGTGTGTATGTATCCTAAAGAAAATACCTCCTGATTAATGAGTAAGCCGGTACCCCAGGCCCATTTGACAGTTATTGGTCCAATACTGTTGCATGCTGCTGGATTTACAGGCTGTACTTGGGTCAATGTGTTGTGACCCACAGTGGAGCTGAACGGGTCCAGACAGCCAGCCCCACTGTCCTCATCAGGGTGGCCACGGAGACAGCCATTTTACAGGACAGGAGCTAAGTGTTGGGTTTCAGTGTCATGCAGGGGTAACTCCTCCAGTATGCTCCTCTCTCTGTGTATGCCTCTCCACAGTCATCTCATGGCCCAGTGAGCTTCTCAACCGTACCGACTCTGTTTCACTGCTGTAAATGTCACCTGAGTTACACTCTCCCTACTTTTCACAGACGAGCCTTTATTTGGCACCCTTTTAAAAAGACCCCCGCTCACATTTTATGTTTTCTCATTTGTAATACATGCCAAGGAGCCCCTTTCCTCCCTATTCAATCAGCCATACAATAACATATATATTTCTCTTGTGAAGGGAAGAATTCTCGTTTAGCATCATATTTTGTTTCCCTTTTTCTACCATAGACTGGGGCATGTTCTTCACTTCAACGCACAAAATCTAGACTATTCATAAATTATTGGGATTCGGGCAAGCAGCTAATCTATTAGTTTGTAGATGTTCTTCTCCTTTTAGATGTGATTGTACATTAAGGATAGAAGCTGGCTCACCTGGTAAGTGCCATTTACTTGGGAAACCCGGGTTCAATTGCCACATACAGCCCAATTTGATCTCAAGTAGGCCGGAGCAGTTTTCGCAAACTAACACTCACAATATTGCTTTGATGCTCATGCTATTGTGCAAGCAATAAGGTAACTTTCACTGCTGTATCACTAACCTCTCTGCAATAGGTTAAAACAAACTGTTATTTCCTCAGACCCGCTAACAGTTAATGTCTCCTATGTCATTTTTTCAATTTCCAAATTCATCCCACGGGTCAGATTGAACCCTCAGTTTGACACCCCTGCTTTAGACGAAGGCATCTGGACATGGCTTGCCATCATCCAAGAAGCTTTGCCATTCTATCAGAACCATGCCTTCATCTAAACCTCTTTATTATATGATGACCTGAATGACTCACTCAGGTAACGGTTGGACATTTTTTTATTTACTGGATTACATATTTCTCTACCAATATTTTGCTATGCATGTTTGTGCTTAAAACATTTCTCTAAGAACATTAGCTCCAAGTCTGTTCATTCAGCAGTAATATTTAGAGTACACTGTCTTTATGGTCATTAGGAATCTGGGCACCAGGCTGCTCCATCATTAAACACTTACAGCACAGCTTTTCGACTGAGCATGATACATTCACACTTCTTCCATGATGCAAGGTCCATATTGTACAGAGGCCATAAGAGGCTGGGTCTGACAGTGATGACAGCATGATTAATGCTCACCTCCGTTCCCACTCACACTCATGCGCCACACTGCACAAGTCTAAGTAGCCTTAAGAAAAGTTGAGGAAAGCTGCCTGCGGGGGAACAGAAAGAAGCTTGTCCATCCAGAGATAAGAGGCTGTTTACAGTACGATATGGGTACTTCATTTACATTGGGAAATATTAAGATAACACAAACAAGCGAGCTTTGGTAAATGTTTTAGCTACGAAAGATTCGTCTTTATTAGAACTAGCTTCATTTCACTTTTGTGAATGCAGTCTCCAACCATCCACTGAATCTAGCTGTGTAGTCTGCAAAACCAATCTTTGCAGTCCAAAAAGACTTTTGCTCACAGGAAACAACAAAAATCATCAAGCCTTTCCACCTTTCCTATAAAAGAGTCTCACGCTACAGGATGTGGTTAAATTATGCATAACATAAAAAACTAATAGCATACCATCACTGCAACAAAATGTCTGAAGAAAAACTAAACACAACAATAATTACTCAAGAATAGTTTTTCTTTAAACACTTTGTGGTTCATTCACTCCCTCGTCAATTAAAGAGCTCAAAAAGTACAGTGACATGAAAGAATGCTTTTGAAACCACCTTTGTTGACCATCTTCATTAATCTTCCATGTGTTGCTATAAAGGGCTCTGTGTGAAGAATGAAGAGGTTGTCTAAACGCAACGCATGCCATGGGGTCAGTCAGAGTAAGAGGAAACTTGGGCTGGCACGTCAGTCTGGTGCCAGCCCCTGCCAATACAAGCTGTGGGCTGCATAGACAAGTCCCTTGACACACTGCTCCATCCTGCTAGAGAAGATCTGTGCACTGCCAAGTCTCATGGCAAAGTGAGGATAGTTTCATGAAAAGCATGGATTAAAAATTACCTCCAGTGTTATTCTTTTCTTTTTATATGTTTTACGAGATCATGATGTATAAAATTTTACTCAAGTTTCAGCAACAAAATTATCCCAACTCTTTATTAAAAGCTACTTTGATATTTTAGGCATGGGAAAAGTGTATTTTCCATCTCATTAATTAGGCTCAATTCTCTTGGCATTTGTATAATCTATATTCAATTTACATCATTTCTTTTACACACAGTTTGTATCCTGTCTTGTGCCATACATGATAAAGTATTATGTAGTCTACTGCTGCTAATTTAATATTTACATTAATATGTGATTAATATTAATTATTAATATTAATATATTAATATGATGTGCCACCATGCTGTTTTAATTTACACAAAGAGCTTATCAAAGCAGGTATGACAGTATGGCTTTCCCTTCTGTTCTTTAAAGATGCCTTGGCTGAGCTGCCGCAGACAGAAGGCGCAAACAAAGTGCTCCGGGTGAAACTTGCGCATGAGTGCAGAGATGCAGCGGCCTGTGATGGGTTCACCACAGCTGCCGCACAGTGTGCCCTGCCGTGAGTGGAAGTGCAGTGAGCAGAGGACACGGCCATTTAGCTCCATGAAATGGCTACCGGAGAATGGCTTCAGACAGTCCTAGGGAAAAGCACAAAGATATTGAACATTAACAAAGTAGAAAAAGTAACTATGCTCAGCTTATCAATGGCAAACATCATGCTAATACCGTATCAGAGCGGTGTCATTTAACTGAGACACTGGTTAGAAAGGAAAAAAATTCACATCTGGAAAAGCACCTGTTAATTTGACGTATTTTTTTTTATGGATCACGCTGTTTGACTGACGTTGCAGATGTAGTTATAGTTTAGGCTTGGCATTTGTTTAAATGTGTCATATATCAATAAAAGTGCAGGTGGAACTATTAAAGCCGATGATGTTTCTGTTTCATTTTAATGTGCAATGACACTGAGCCAGTATGAACAACCCAAAAGCCAAAGAACGGAAACACTAGAAACCAAGACAACCAACATGGTGACACCTGTGCTGGCCATGTTTAGTGAGACAGAAGTTGTACTTTTCTGTATATTTTTATGTTTATGTCAGTATGTTATTCTGATCTTATGTGTTTCTAATACTCCATGATGGAACTGTTTACTGTTGCACATTGCCGGTTATGATGGCTGGGTTGGACACATTGCTTGATGTTTTTTGGAGAAATTGTACGTCAAACATTTTTGCTGCATACCAAAGTAGACAAAAATCAAATGTAAGTTATATTCTCAGTGGAGAATAAGGGTTGTTTGATTTATTTGCAACATTTCAACCATAACATATTCATCAGGCATATGGATTTCATTAGGCTTGTGGTCAAAAAATATTGCAAATTCAGAAAATGTCAAAGTATCTTCCACCTTTATTCCCAATGCTCATGTGTGAACCATGACCATGTGTGTGGTCTGGGTAAGTAGGAGACTCACAGCGCAGACGAAGCAGTCTGGATGCCAGGTGCCATTGGCTGCCGTCAAGTAGTTCTCCTTTACGGGCTGCCCACAGCCTGAGCACTTTGGAGCAAAGAGGCAGTAGAAGTCTTTGGGACAGTATGGCCTCCCCTCTTTCTCCAGGAAACCTATGATAAGTATGACACACATACAGTATATAATGTAATATATTATATCACTTGGAAGCGTTTGCCCTGTCTGCGGTTTTAACAGCAGAGGAAAAATAAATTGCTAAAGCGTTTACCTTCAGGTCCAAACAAGCCTCCACAGTGTGTGCAGAAGAAGTGCTCTGGATGCCAGGTCTGATCCAGTGCACTCAGAATAGTCTGGAAAAGCCAACCAAAGTCAATTTATTACATTGTTACACACTATTTCATCTTATTAGTCAGGGTTGTCTCATTTCACATCTTCATCTGTCAGAAAGCCCAAACCCACAGCATAATTCCTATCTCCACAATCCTAATATAGTCTATGTTTTATCTTTAAAGACATTAATACAGGTCCTCAACTATGAACAGCCCACTTCAGCATGTCATTATTAAAGCTTATTTTCAAATAAACGGATGAAATATATGACAAAACTAATTATTTCATTCTAATTTCAATTTTGTATAACACTTTTTACCTGCAGTATGGGGCCTTTGCAGTAGGCACAGCGCGGGGAAAAGAGGTTATGGTAGTCTTTTTCACAATATGGCTGCCCCTCTCGTTCAAAGAAACCAGTGGCACTCAGCTCGCTCTTACACACCACACACACAAAGTGCTCAGGGTGCCATACTTCTCCCAATGCTGTGATTATCTACAACATGAAACGTTTTTCATCACATTTGTTAATACAAAAATTCTGTCATTCTGTTCTTAATATTCTTTTTTATGACTTTACCTTCCCCACAATGCACTTGTTGCAAGAAGCACAGCGGCCTTTAGATGCAGTGCATACACCAATTTTCTCCAGGTCAGAGCTCAGGCCTCCCAGTAGGTCATCTATCATGTCTGTCTTTTTGCTAGGAGTCGAGGGTTTTGCTTCGCTCTTACTGTTTTCTTGCTGTTCCCTTTCTGTTTTCCTTTTCACAGACTGTTTTGGTATAAGCGGAGGTGGTCTTTTATTCTCCTGATCCTAAATGACAACAACAAACAAAAAAATGGGAGATTCTTAAAAATTCTTACAAGTGGTGCAATGCTGCCATCTGTTGGTATTTAATTTTATTATTTTATGATTAATGCTAATAGAACAAGGAACAGCATTTATGAACTAAATGCATACAATTCTGACCTGATGTGCCATATCCAAGAGATCATCCAAGATGGACTCCAGTTCTTTGGTTGGAGAGGTGTCTCTTTGTGTTGCAGCCACAGGAGCTGGAGGTAAGCTGAAAAAAGAAGGGGAATTACAAAATTTTAAAAACAAACCTTTTGTATAGATTTTGAGATGTTTTCTTGCCAAATCTGCATTAAAAGACTAATGACAAGAAAAGCAATGACAAGTGAAGTTCAGGGTATTAGACTATTGCAAAACAGACTTCAGATAAAAATGCAAATGGTTTACCTGTAGACATCTGAACCACTCGCACTATTGGCACTCTTAGTAAGTTCACTGAAATTTGCTCCTGACACCTGATGACAAAGAGATAAACAATAAAGCCATGCATAAATAAATGTTCATACAGTTTAGACAGATGTCAAAGCACTAATTTAAAAAGTTAAACTTTGTCTTCACCTTATCATAAGGCAAGTCCTTCGCTTTGTTGTTTTCTGAACCAAAAGGATTGAGGGCCAGTTCCTCCAGCAACAAATCTGTGTCAACAAAAAGTAGACAGATTTTTTTATAAGGTATACGTAGTACCATACATGTACAGGTTTTTATTTTGTGCACAGAGAGTAATGTAAGATAAAGACCAGTATCAGTTTCAACAGGAAGTGAAACTCTATGTTGCAAAAGTTACTGACATCTGAATTTCACATTCTCTTCACAATAGTGCAAAGTGTTTTAGAGACATTCAAGTGTATTAAAAACATGACGGAAAATGTTTATGTTGTATGTTTGTTGGAAATTTGAAACCACATTTTTGTATAAATCCAAACAAATACATTGATAGATAAATGATAAGGCAATAAACATAATAAACCTTTTACACAATAGTTCATTTTTCTAATTCAGTAGTGCCGTACATTGATAACCTACAAGTAGGCTATAGAAATATATGAATAGTGTAAAACAAAACAACAAAACAAAATGTTTTTCTTACCAAGCTCATCCATAACCGTGTGCTCTTTCTATGAAAAAACAAAGTAACCAGCCTAAACTTGAATACGCAATAACCCTTCACTTCCTCTAACAGTGGTTGTTTTTTTCTAAATTCAGACTCAAGCGCATTTGAAATGATGTGTCTCTGCTTCCTGTTGTGTGTTAGGCAGCAAACACATGCATGATTTAAGTGAGATAACTAGGAGCAGCCTAAACAATAGCCTATAGGCTGCTGTATGTGTAAAGAAATTTGAATTATATAATTCAAATAAATATGAAAACCTCAAAACCTTAAAACAATTAGAAAATATGTTTATATGAAATAATATAAATAATAATGTCAGACAGGGAGTGGGTAAAGTGTGAACATATATAATCCCACCTCCTTTACAATGTATGATCATTAAATCAAATATCTAACAAAAAACCTTCACCAATGTCTTTACAGGGAAACAAAGAACTATTACTACCAGTAGTGTATAGATTCAATAACATCAAATAACAAAATAGAACTCCCAAAGAGAAGAAAAAGTGCATATCATACCCACACCTCAACCTACATCCAACAACCTAACCCTCCCCCCAAACATCTCCAACATTCTTAATTTTATACATTTTTTAAATATCTTAATTGTTTATTTTTCTGTCTATTTTGTTCCACAGGGTGATCCCTCTTATTGTTGTATACTTCGTTCCCTTATTTTTGTCCAAAATGTTGGTTTGTTAAAGATATCAGTTCGTTTAAGTTTGTATCTTTTGGATGTTTAATGGTAATGTTTGGTTGCTGCCTTTATACATCATTTCAATAGTGCTGAAATCAACTTAATCATGGAATTTTAGAACTTAAACCTAAACTTCAAAAATAATGGGTTTGATGGACCTTTACCAACAATTACTTATAACTTTTAGGGTAACTGAGTTTTGCATGCTGACCCCCCAATTTCTACACAGTACAATAAATATGGCACAATCATGAAATTGCACAGATTAATTAATGCAGATTTATTTAGATATTGTTTTGCTTTATGTAATGTGGCAATTTTTTTTTTTGTAATTTATATGAGATTTTGAACTCAAGTCTTCATCAAAACTTACTCCTAAAAAAATGGTTTCCTTTACCCTTTGAATATCAGCCCCATCTTTTTTTATTTATGAATTAATATTTTGCCTGGATCAAAAGCTACTTAGAAAACTTTATTTATTCACTGATGGACTATCCCTCTGATTCAGTATTTATTGATTTTCTGAAATAATCTATCATGATTTATTGCATAACTTAACTAACTTGCATAAGTCTATAAAAGTACTTGTAAAATATTCCTTATTTTTTTTCTATTTTTGTGGCTATTTTTTCTATTAATTCAATGATTGCCATTGCTATGGAGTGCTTTGTCTTGTTTTGTTTTTTCAATGAATTTATCTAACCTTGTTACAAACTCCAATATTTTGGAAAACTGTGGAAGCAACAAGATTGGCCCGTAGTTTCAGAAATCATGTTTCTTTTTTATGTTTCTGCCGAACTTTACAGCAGTATTGTGCTTTATCTTGTGGTTGTATCTAAATACAGTAAATATTGGTAAATTATTGCTAATATCCATTGTTAAAATTACAGTCATTACAATTTCCTTATTTATTTTTGTAAAGATGTCTAGTGTAGTCACACTTCGGGATGTAATTCTAGTTGGTTTAGTTATTAATGGTAAAAGACACAAAGTATTCATGGAATTGACTAAATCACTCGCTCCATGACCACCCAAATGATCCAAAGTAACTTACAATAGAGACTTCTACTGTTTATGTGGTTGATTAATAAGTCTCATCTTCAAAAAGTTTGATTGTTAAATTCTTCCACACTGTAATATTCACAGTCATTGCTTACATTAAACATGTGTTCATCTATTTTTGAATCTGTCATATATTTTATCCTCTAATTCTATGTTTATGTTCTTTTCCAGTCAGTGTTTGTGATGTTCATTGTCATTTGCACTAAC
Organism: Neodontobutis hainanensis; assembly: GCA_024349245.1. NCBI lineage: Eukaryota > Metazoa > Chordata > Actinopteri > Gobiiformes > Odontobutidae > Neodontobutis > Neodontobutis hainanensis. Next base: position 7,488,824 of record JALDNG010000022.1, on the reverse strand, counting down.
TGCATATGACAGACCATTTTTTCACTAATCTGCTTTTTTGTATTTATGAGTTCATTTATGTTTCAGATTGACACAGCACTTGATCCTTCTGTAACTTATTTCCATATTCTGCAGTTCCTAACCCAACTTGCAACAATATTAATGTTAGCATTCTACAAATAACAATATAGTAGTCCTTGTCATTGTTCATCAGATTTAGGCTTACTGCTTGTGTTTCTCAAACTGTAGAAAGCAGCATCAAAGTCTGCCTCTGAGAGTACTTGTCATCTTTAAGCAGCCATTGTAAGCAACTGAGCAAATAAACAGTACTCATCAGAATTACATGCATCCCCCACTTTGTTTATAGAGAATATATTTTTTAGATATTAAATGTAATAATGTAATTTTAAGATTATCTCTGACAAAAGAATATTTTCCCCTGCCTGTACAAAGGAAAGTGCTATATCCAAACTTGTCAAAAAAAATTTATGTTAAAATTCAATCCAGATACGTAATACCCTTGTTTCCTAAATTAAAGAAGTTCATTTCAAAACAACCAATATTTACCCTTGTAAAGACATTTAGAAGATGAGGTTTAATGTGAAAGATAACGTATGTATGAGTAGAGGCTCAGTGGTAAAGCAGTTGTCCTTCAACCGGAAGGTAGGCGGTTCGGTTCCCGCTCTCCCCACGTATGTACTGTCGTTGTGTCATAGATTGTGAATAAAAATCTATGTCTAATCCACACTTAACCCACCTTTCCTCCAGTGGCTGTAATGCTGGTATTTAGAAGCTTAATATAAGTCACTTTGGATATAAGCGTCAGCTAAATAAATAATTGTATATTTTTCAAAGTAAACCCCAATTTCTAAATTGGGGTTTTCTAAAATTGGGCATTTCTAAAAGGAATTGAATTTTTTTTGTAAACTTTCTAAATTGAATTTTATTTTATTTTATTTTATATATATATATATATATATATATATATATATATATATATATATATATATATATATATATATATATATATATATATATATATATATATATATATATATGCTGCTTAGGCCTTACAATTTTTACGGAACGTTGTTGCCTTTTTGACGCCATAGGTCAGTCACAACCTGCTTCACCTGCGTTTTCTCGCACCACTCCAGCTTGAACCATTTCAAACTGGCACGGGAAATATAATAAAATGAATGCAGATACTCAAATATGTACATTTTTGTATTAAAAATATAAATCTATTTAAAATTTTTTAATTATATATATATATTAAAAAATCGTATCAATGAAAAGAAAATTACATTTATAAAGCGTCAACAACCCCTCCTCTTGGTTTGGTCCTAACCGGAAATATTTGTGTTTACAGCACAGCGTCACGTCACGTCAGCAGTTGATTATTTGACAATTGAAATTGCATTTTTGCCACTAACTTAGGGCACGTTGAGAAATCTTTTGGGGGGGATTTTGATGCAACTTCACAACTAACATGTTTTTCTGGATTAAGAAGGAGAATATGCAAGCTTAGCAATGACAGCTGGCTAACGTAGCTTTGAGGTTAGCCAGCAACCAGGAACACAGGCTAACTTCTTCCGCGGTAGTCTTTACAGCAAAATAGGTATTAGACGATACTAATTCAATTATTATGTGGCATTTATTGACATGTTCAACGAATGGGCAACGTCACATTGCCACATTTAATGTGTAATGTGTGTTTACGTGCAGGTGCAAGTGAAGAAACACGGCCATGGGTGCTGAGAGCAGTGCGGTAAGAAACTATTCTCTAGAGGAGCCGCTTCTGACTCTTGCCTCCGGGCTAACCATGTACTCCGCCGTGCTCCAAGACAGAAAACCCGCTTCTGTGTTTGTTCACAAGCGAGGTAATGAAGACAAAGTCAACAAATCTGCTAAGGTATGTTCTAACACAATTTACAGCATACGTAGGACATGTATAACACATACTCTAGTCTATAAACATATTCTAGTTCAGTAGATAAGTACTAACCAAATAAACAGAAAAGGCTGCTTGAATCATTTGTAATGAACGTTATGCTCCTAGACAGAAACTTCTTGTAATCGTTAAACATTTTTTAAACTATAACATGTGTTGGTTTGTTGTGTAGTTAGTTTGTATGAACAGTAATAATAAATTACACAAGAGTTAAATTTTTTGCAGCACCTGAAAACTTTGAGGCACCCATGTCTGCTGCGGTTTCTGTCCTGCTCAGTGCAGGACGGTGGTATCCACCTGGTCACTGAGCGAGTACAGCCATTAGAGTTGCTGCTGGACAGTCTCTCCCCAGAAGAAATCTGTGCAGGAATTTACGATATTCTGCAGGCTTTGGTCTTTTTACATGAAAGAGTAAGTAACATAGACTCTTATAAAGCTGACTTTTAAATAGTTATTTTACTAAGATTTTACCCTCTTTTTTTGACAACAGGGCAAATTGAGTCACAACAATGTGTGCATGTCATCTGTATTTGTCAGTGAAGCTGGTCAGTGGAAGCTGGGTGGAATGGAAACAGTCTGCACATTTTCTGAAGCAACTCCTGAGGTAAGAAAATCAAATTTAGAATTCATGTGTTTGTTGCTATTTGTGTTCCATTGTGTTCATTATTTTGGTATTATAACTTTATTCTTTAATTCATCAGTTTCTTATAAGCATCAAAAATATAAGAGAAGACAGTTGTGTTCCACCAGAAGAAAAGGTCAGCATGTTAAAGGTTTATATTGTTTATATTTATGTTTGTTCACAGCTTTTATTGTTCACAAGGTCCCTCTAAATCCCATGTTAACAGGTTGAAGGTTTTGCAATGCTTCCAGAAAAACATGCTTATTCTAGAGACTGTTACTCTTTTGGGATGATGGTTGAGGCTCTTATTCCTTTGCTAAATGATTATGGTAAGCATGAAGAACTGTCATCCTTATTGTTTCAGCATATAATAAGCATTTTAAACTCTGTCTTATCTCCACATCAGTGACACAGGAACTGGCAGACAGTCTGAAGAAGACTTTGCAAACCGGTCCTCTAAATTCCGACCCGCTATTTAGACCTCCACTCACCTCTCTGCTAACCCATGACTTTTTCAGGTTTGTGTGAACATGATTATATTTACTGACATCAGTACAGCATGATTAAGTTGGCTTTTCAATAATTTCTTTCTCTCAATAGAAATGACTTTCTGGAAGTGATTAACTTTTTGAAGAGCTTAACTCTAAAAACAGAGGAAGAAAAGAATGAATTCTTTAAGTAAGACATATGTTACTATTGTTTCAGTGATACCAGTGATACACTTCGAGTATTGACTTATAATTAAACATAATGTAAGGATTCTTGTGAACTTTCTTCATTTTGTTTTTGTGTGTGTTTGCATTTACAGGTTTTTACTAGACCGGATCCAGAGCCTTCCTGAAGAGCTTATAGCTGCTCGCCTTGTGCCCGAACTGTTTAACTCTCTCGTTTTTGCAGAACCCATGGCTGTGAGAAGTTTCCTACCCCATCTTTTAAGGCCAAAGAAAGGTAGAGAGGCAACAAAATATATTACTGTCCTGATAAATGATGGTAAATTTCTCAGGCATGATTAGTGTTTGTGACTCATGCTTTTCTTGTGTTAACAGACTCAAGTGATGGTGTTAGCTCTGAGGAATGCCTGCTGTCTGTGTCCCTTTACCGCAAACACGTGATTCCTCAGCTTCTGAAACTCTTCAAGGTCAAGGAGGAACACATCAGAATCGTGTTGTTGTCTCATATTCACATCTACGCTGAGTTCTTTTCCCAGGACGAACTCAAAAACCATATATTACCTCAGGTACTGCATCCAACAACTTTCATTTGTAACCAAATCACAATTTCTAACCTTTAAAAACCAGACAGAATAGGACAAAGCTTAGTATTTTGTGGTATGCTATGGAATATTTATATGTAATGTGTAAGAGTGTTCAGTATGTATGTGGTGATGGTCGGAGAGGCCCTAGGCGCAAAATGGCTGCCACGTCTCTGTCAGTCTGCCCCAGGGCATCTGTGGCTACAGATGTAGCTTACCATCACCAGTTTGTGACTGTGTATGAATGAATAATGGACGACCTGTGTGCGCTTTGAGTCCCTCGGGAGAAAAGCGCAATATAAATCCAATCCATTATTATTATTATTTTATATTATATGTATACTTAAGAATGAACTTCCAGAGTTAAAGCATGTGGATCGCTGCTTGTGTTATATGCAGGTCTTGTTGGGAATGAGGGACACCAATGACTCTCTGGTTGCTATGACGCTACAGAGTCTAGCTGTGTTGGTGCCCTTGCTCGGAGCTCAAGTTGTTGTTGGTGGAGAGAGAGCCAGGGTCTTTAAACGGACTACACCTAACTTTACCAAGTCTACTGAAGCCACCCCAGAAAGTAAGATACATTTATCTTTTTAACCAATATTCATGAGCATTAAAAAAGTAATTCTGTTAAATAGTGTCCCTCTTTAAGTTCTGTATTGTTATTTTATCTTTATTGTTATTATTTTATCTCTATTTGTAGATTCACCTGTTCACATAGTTGGAGGCTGCCACCCTCAGATTGCACAACCTTCCAAAGTCTTACATTTATTCCCCAAAGATGAGGAGTCTTCAAAAAGTTACCCCCTGGCATCAAAATCAGGTACAAACCTTTGACAAATAGGATTTCCATTATATTTTTAAAAGATATAATACCGTTTGGCTGTTAATGTGTTTTAGACATCAGTAGACCAATGTTGCTTCCTCTGAATGGATTCCATCACAATACTGAGACGGAGCCACTGTCGTATAGCCCAGAGCAACCTGCCAGATCAGGAAGAGCAGTTGAAGACTGGCCTAACTGGAGTGACCCAGAGGAATGTGAAACCAGAGAGGGACAACCAGTTCAGATTCACATTGAATCTTCAGCTGTAGTAGCTCCGGTCAACAGCAGACTGGCCCTTTCACAACAGAAAGCAGAGGAGGAGCCGTGGGGTGACTTTGAGGACAATGAACCTACCTCAGATCTCTCTCCAACTGCCCCTGTATCAGATCCAGTTATTCTAGATCGACCTGTACAACATGCTGTTAAGACATCCTCTAAACCTCTTAAATTGAGTTCCACACTTCAGCAATCCACGGGTGGCAAAACCACTTGCTCATGGGACAGTAGCATGACTGGAGAAAAGAACCCACACAACCCATTAAACCCCAAGACTAAGCCAAGAATAAAAGGTGGAGGAATGGGAGGGTTAGGGGAAGAATTCACCATCAAGGTGAAAAGAAAGGTAGAGCAAGACCCAGAGCTGGATTTATTTGCAGATATGGTGCCGGACATCAAACTATCATCTCCAGCTTTGTTCCCAGTGGAAGAGAGCAGTGTGAATTCTGGATTCTCTACAGCTTCATGTGAAAATCCGAAGCAGGTGCACGAAGATTTATTGTTAAATACTTTAACACTCACTGCCAAGTTTGCTGCTGCCAATCTGAATGAGGTGAGTACCTGTGATCTTGTGATTTATGACTGTTGCAAAATCAACATGACCATTTACAATTAACAAAGTATCCTGGTACTGTGTTGAGCAGCTTCCTACAAAACAAAATCATGTTGTAATAAAATGTTAGGACAATGGTGTCTTTGGCTATGTAAACTTATCATCTACAAAAGTCTAATTGTCTTTTTTTCCCCCAGAATGAAACTGATGGTTGGGGTGATGGAGATGACTTGAACTGGGAGGATGAAAACACTTGGTGACATGTAATCGTCTGAAGAAGCAACTTAAAACTCTACAACTTCTGGATGTACCATTAAAACTGCACAATGAAGGGATGATCAAGAACATTGAGTTTTTGCCTTCAAGACATAAGAATCCATCCAAGGCATCTTGGATAAAATATTTTAGGTTTTCCTGGATGGACCTACTGCTCAAATAAGTCTGATCAGACCAATCAATGGTCACTTGAAGATTATTTTTGTTTTAGCCATATTTATAACTGGCATCAGAATTTAATTTACTGGGTTGCACTTTTAATGTTCAATTAAACAAATTCTTTAATTTATTTTTAGCTTTTGGTTGCTGGTGAGGTTAATATTTTACTGTTAATGTTTGCTCTGCGTAAGTCTATATTGCCAATTGATTTTTCTTATTTTTAGAAATAAAATTTCATGATTGTGTGTCTATCCATTGAAACTGACTTTAACTGACAGTTAATAAAGATAAAGAAAATATTTATATATTCAAGATGTTTAATAAATGGCATAAACTTAAAAATGTATATTTTTACATTCAATGATACGGGAACAACTGTTATGTTGTGTGTTTGGCTTGACTGATGTCAGATAAAATCTTGTGTAGATCTTGTAGTCTGGACTCCAGCCACTGAGGCAGGGGGGTATTAGTGTCAACTTTGGCCTCCAGGAGACGCTGTAGGGCTTTCAAAGCACTCTCAGCCGTCTGGAGGTGGCGGCTGTACTCTTCCTCTGCACTGCTCTCCTGCCGAGGCCTCTTTAGACATGGCTGGGGAAGGCAGTTACACAGGTATTGTTACCAAATATATTGGAGACAGGATATGTTGCAGCCCAATATTAATAGCAAAAATAGATCACTGTATAGTCTACATACATAGGCAATCTTTTTTTTCAAAAGGTTATTTAGAAAGATGAGCCGCTTGCCTCAGCTACAGTGTCATCAGGCAATTTGTCTGAACCATGTTCTTTGTTGCTCTCAAGATTCTCATTAAACTGCTCCATAACCAACGCTTCCCTCTTAAGTCTTTCAAGTCTTGATGCTGCATCTTCTTGCTCTTTTACGGTCTAAAAAAAAAAAAAAAAACATTTTATTTTAATCTTTTATTTATAGGCTGAAACTACAGCAACATATTCTTACCTTGCTCAGATAGTTGACCACCATTGTTTTGGTTTCTTCTAAAGACAAACTCTGAGAAATGACCTCTTCATGATTTGTTCTCTTAAGAAAAGCAGGCATTTATGACCATCACTGGTATGTCCTTGTATTATTCGGTTGTGTTTTGTTTGTTAGTAGTATGAGTCTTTGGTAAATATTAGTTGTTGTACCTCTGCAAACTGAGAAAATGCTTCCAAGGAATGCTGGTGCAGCAGCCAGGACGTGCTGGTGAGAAGTGTTCTAAAAAGGCTACTCAACCTTGGCAGAATTTGACTCTGTGGGACACAGAAATTAGATTAAGTCAAAAGTAACAGTTTTGTAACTTTAAAAACTAAAAGTTACTTTAAGAGTGAAATCAATTAAAAAGTCAAAGGACCTGACTGTTGGGTGCAATAAATATCTTTCCCAGAGAAGACAGGAACTCCAGAGCTGCCAGCAGCAGCTCATCCACACACTTCAGGGACACCACAGCCTCCACACATAACAGGGCCTGATAAACATCCTGAAGTCAGTGACACTTCACAGACACAAGATAAATATGAAGTGTAAGGAAATACCTGACAGATGACTTGAGTCTCAATGTTTCTCACTAAAACTGCAGATATTGACAGAAGGTGCTCCAGAGTACACTGTAGTACAACGTGAGTCTTTACCTGGAGTATTCACAGATTAAAGGTTATGCGATCATTTTTACAAATGCGTCTACCTGCTTTTGGGTCTATGGGTATCTCACCTGGTCCGGACTCATTTGTAACCAGATCTGTGTAATTATCTTTCCTGCAGGATCTGCCCATTGCTCTTCAGAAGACATTTGCACCCGAACCACCATTAGGAGGGCAAACAGCACCAGGTTCTAAAGAAAGATATCTGTATTGATTGCAACTTGGAACGTCAACTAAAATCCTGTTTCCTTTATTCCTTGGCTAAATAAATTTGGCAGTGTTTTCTGTAATGAAGTTGAAGTAAACTGCACGTCCAGAGGAAACTTATCTTATCTTTGCATGTTTAGTTGTAAAAAAAAAAAAAACAGGCCTCTCCCCTTTTTGGCATTATTTGTGACAGCTAACATTCACAATGGCTTTAACACAATCATTATTTTTCATGTTTCACTCAGATCACAGACACAAGATGCTGACCATCAGAATGTCTTTGTGAGATACCATGTGAATAAAGCTTGTATGAAATTCTTCTCCCATTCAAAACTCTAAATGGCCAGTCCCCATCATTTCTTAATGAGCCAATAGTGCTATATATTGCAGCTAGAACTTTACACTCTAAAGATGCAGGGTTACTGACGGTCCCTAGAGTCGTTCAAAGTAGAACCTTTAGTTATCAAGCTCTTCTCCTGAAGAACCTTCTTTCAAACTCAGTCCAGGACACAGATACCCTGTCTACGTTCAAAATAAGACTTGGAACCTTCTTTTTTGGATAATGATTGTAGTTAAGGATGGAGGTATTAAGCTGATGAGCCATACAAGGAAGTTGTGGGAAAGAGTAGTAGTGGAAGCTAGGCTAAAGGGAGAAGTTAGCATTATTGAGCAGCAGTATGGTTTCATGCCAAGAAAGAGCACTACATATTTAGAGCAATTTTTGCTTTGAGAATGTTGATGGAGAAGTACAGAGCGGGTCAGAAAGAGCTGCAGTGTGTCTTTGGAGAGCGTATGTCTGGGTGCCAAGAGAGGAGCCGTGGTATTGTATGAGGAGCTCTAAAGTGGTGGAGGAGATGTTTGAGAGCAGTAGGAGTGAAGGATGGACTGCATCAAAAATTGGGCTCTGAGCTCCTTGTTTGCGGTGGTGATGGACAGGCTGACAGATGAGGTCAGAGAGGAATCTCCATGGACTATGATGTTTGCCAATGACATTGTGATCTGTAGTGAGAACAGGGAGCAGGTGGAGGAAAGTCTAGAGAGGTGGAGGTTTGCTCTGGAGAGAGGAGTGTGTGAATGAGAGATATCCAAGTGGAACAGTGTGGTTACAGGGAGAAGAGGTAAAGAAGGCGCAGGGCAAGTAATTAGGGTCAACAGTCCAGAGCAATGGGGAGTGTGGAAAAAAGGTGAAAAGATAGAAGGAAGAGTTAGAGGGAGCAGTGCTGAATATGTTGAGGATCTCTTTGGGGGTGACAAGGCTGGATAGGATCAGGAATGAGTCCATCAGAGGCACAGCTCATGCAAGATGTTTTGGATACAAAGTTGTCGAGGCCAGGTTGAGATGTTTGTACATGTTTAGAAGAGGGAGAGTAAATATATTGGTCAAAGGATGCCATGGTTAGCGCTGCCAGGCAGGAGACGACATTTATGGATGTAGTGAAGGCGGACATGAAGGTAGTCGGGTTGAGAGAAGAGGATGCAGGGGATAGGGCTAGATGGAGGCAGATGATTCGCTGTGGCGACCCCTTAAGGGAACAGCCAAAAGGAAAAAAAGAAAATTATAGTTATGGCTGGCATAAGCTAGTCACTAGTGATGCTATAGTTTTAAACTGCCACCCACCTACTGCCAGAGTCTGTTCAAGGGTTTAGTGCTAGCTGATGCTGGAGACCTGCTCTAATTGTAACATTGTTGTAAAATATAACGACAACAACGACGAGACGGCCTACCAACAGGAGGTTAAAAACCTGGAGAGATGGTGCCAGGAGAACAACCTTCTCCTGAACGTCAGTAAGACTAAGGAGTTGATCGTGGACTTCAGCACGAAGCAGGAGAGGTCATACCAGCCACTAAACATCTGCGGGACTCCAGTGGAAAGAGTGGACAGTTTTCGGTACCTGGGTGTTCACATCACACAGGACCTGTCTTGGTCCTGTCACACCAACACCCTGGTGAAGAAGGCCCGGCAGCGTCTGTACCATCTGAGGCGCAAGGGACTTTAAACTACCCTCTCAGGTGCTTAAGACTTTCTACACTTGCACCATTGAGAGTGTTCTGACGGGTAGCATCACTTCCTGGTTCGGGAACAGCAACATGCAGGACAGGCGAGCCCTCCAGAGGGTGGTGCGTTCAGCTGAACGTACCATCCACACCGAGCTCCCTGACCTGCAGGACATCTACAGCATGCGGTGCAGGACCAGAGCCAGGAAGATTGTGAAGGACCTCAGCCATCCCAACAACGGACTCTTTTCTCTGTTGCGTTCGGGGATACGCTTCTGCTCCCTGAAGGCGAACACAGAGAGAATGAGGAGGAGCTTCTTCCCGCAGGCCATTCGGTGTCTAAACCAGGACACATCCAGGATCTAAATAAAAAACTGGCCCACTCTCTCCATCACACCCCCTTTTCCCTGCACAATCACACTTTAAGTGCTACGGCACATTTTACACTGGACTTGCACTCTTTTTATGCACATTTTACACTGGACTTGCACTCTTTTTATGCACTTTACTTTTCATATTTCATATTTTTATATATCTGCCTAATTGTTTTACTGTTGTATACTGGTTAACTGCACAATGCCAAATACATTTCCGGATACATTATTCTGTGTATGTATATATACATATATATTTATATTCATATATATTTCTTATAGTTATTATCTGTCTTTTTCTTATTTTCCTATTATATTTTTCTCTCTCCAATTTTTGTCATTATATTTATATTTTTATTCTCCTTTTTTTATCCTATTTTATTACCTCAGGCCGGACTGTCGTTAAAAGCATTTCACTGCACGTCGTACCTGTATGTATGTGTATGTGACAAATAAAATTTGATTTGATTTGATTTGATTTGATATAAATAAACTAAATTGAATTGTATCTTGTTATCCTTACCACTTTGTCAACTTGTCCGAGTTTGTATCCTCCATTCTGCCAGTCAGTCAAAGCTTTCTGAGTAAGACTAATAATGCCAGACTCGACTCTATGACGAGCTTCGTGAGAAAAAGCTCGGAGTAGAACATTATTCCACACAGGAAGGTTTTCTACCTCAGATGGTGGGAATTTGTCCACAAACTCCATCTGAAAACCAACCAATCATTTTTAAGATACGGGAGAATTTCTCTTACAATTAGAACTTATGCATCAGTTTCTTGAGTAAGTGAAGTTTTCTTGTAACCTGGTGATTTGGAGTCATGAGGAAAACCATACGCCTGAGCAGCAGGCCCAGGTGGGAGGACTGAAAGGACACTGTGGTGCAAGTTTTCACCTGGAAGAAACGGAGAAGATTTGCAGAGTGAGGCGAAAAAGAACAAAACATAATAAAGTGTCCCGGTCTCTGAGGTCACAATAGTCACCTCTGTTGGGGGGCCTTACAACCCTAGGCCAGAGATTAAGGGTTATAAAAGGTTTAGACAGATCAGAATTGATAAAGTATTTTAGTGTCTGCACTTATTGCATCACATCAAGTTAATAAGAAGTCTCTTGAAAACCAACTGAGCAATACCTACCAACTGAGCAATGATGAAAGAATGATGTAGACAAAGTTCTGCTGTTTCATACCTGTAAAAATAGACAGAGATAAATAGTAAATAAGCAGTAATGTATTGAATTTCATGTTTGTAATTAAATATTTCCATTCAAATCAGTATTTTATCATGTATAATTCTGACTGCCAAGATAATCTGAGTTAAATCCATTGCAAGACAAATGACAGTTAAGCATACCGTGCTGTGAAACACCAAGTATCTATTGCCAGCAGGGCTGTTTGAGTATCTGCCTGTAAAACAGCACTGACCAAACATTGCTCCTGAAACAAAGACAAAAAAGAAGGGAAATTCATGAAATGGGGTCGATTAGCAAAAGGAAAATCACCATGCCAGATTAAACAGTGATTGAAATAAACCAAACCTGTACAGAGAAAATGAAAGAATAACATTCTCTGAATGGCTGGAAATCCTGCAGAGCATTTATAATGGTTCCCAAGTGAAAAGCTTTTCAAAAAAAACTTCTAGTTTCATTTCACAACTGACCCTGTTTAATATATTCTCCAATGACTGAATGACTACCTTTGGTACTCAACGACATTAGTTGTCATAGTAGCACAGTAGTTATGATAAAAAAATAACAAAAATTAGAATAAATAAAAACACATTAGACACTACATGTCTTTACTCTTATCTGGTTGTTTTGCTAAAGAAGTGTGACTAGAAATAATTTGGAAAATTATGTAAATACAATTGATTAGCAGCTGTGGAATCAGCACTCTTCTCTTTTAGTTTTGCTTGAATTGCTTTATTTTATTTTAATTAATTTTATTGTTAATTGTTGTATTTGTGTATTAAACCTGTCTCTCTTTTTTGAAAAGCACTTTGAATTGCTGTATGTATAAATTGTGCTTTACAAATAAACTTGCCTTGGATTGTGAATCATGAACTTACCAGCACTGGGTAGTGAGCTGGTGGAAGCAAAGCCACACTGGCACAAAGCTGAACACAAACATGTTGGTGCAGTGAGACCAGAACCTGGGCCTGACCATTCATCATCACCCCTGGCAACAGCACTGGAATCCTTCGCTCAGTATAGCAACGCCGGAAACTAGTTAGCACAGCTTGGTAGAGAGGAAGCCTAGAAAGATCAGGTTTAAAAGCTAACAAACAGGTTTTGCTTAACTTTTTAATTCTATTCTATTTATGTATCCCAATATTACAACAGGTTCTCCAAAGGGCTTTACAGACTGTATATTACACTACGCTCATTCCTTAGATTAAGGAAATCCTCAGCCATGGGGGGGGTTCAATATGACTCAACCAACAGAATTACCTCGGCGTGTCCTCTGAGTAGTGGCTTCCAGTGTACCAAAGCTGCTGCACATCCTCTGCTTGAGAGGCTAGTTGACTCATGATATTTACCAGCAAAAGGCATTGAGCAAGCTCATGCTCAGGTATTAGCCCTGCAAAAGACAGTTTGTAGGTTCTTACTGTATCTTCTAAAATTACATTTGTCTACATTGACTCTCTGTGGGGCTTTGATTTTTTTTAAGGTGGCAGAATAGCGCTTCTATTAGATTAGTAGCACAAGTGTAAGATAAAATGCTTAAGTATAAAGTTTCAGCAATAAAAATGCATATTCATTCATTCATTCATGCATATACTATTATTATTTTTTAAGAAATTACTTCGATCTGGCCGGAGTACAACTTCAGCAAAAGGTCGTAATGGCAGCAGCTGGAATAACAGAGCGTCAAGTGGTATCCGTGCTGCAACATTCAGATCCTCAGACAAAGCAGGAGGAAGCAGTGGGGAACTCAAGCTTGGTGGAAATTTACTGAAATAAATAATAAATACATTTTTGTCTTGTATCTACTTTGTTTTTTTACAACAAACAGTGGCCTATAAAATCATTTGTACCTTATAATTTGGAGGTAGAGTTGATAGAAGCAGCTACAATATTTTGTCATAAAAATACTAAATTCCTAGTAAACAAAGGAATTTAATGTTCATATTGAATGATTTAAGTTATAAATACAAATACCCTTTAGAGTAGTAAACTTTGTTTTAATACCTTTGTGTAATGAACCAACGTGTTTCCAAAGAATCTGCACATCTTTGCAGATTTCTGAAACAATTTGTGTTCAGGGCTTTGTGCTGTCTCCTTCAAAAAAGACAAATGACAATGAATACAATGGCAATAGACCTTTGACCTAAAGCAAAGTGTGAACATCCAAAACCAAAGGTCATAAGCAAAATAAATTACTCTAAAAATGGCACAGAGACATGGCCTACCACCTCAGGTCAGTGAAACTGAACATTATATAACTGATTACAACAGATTATACTAGCTTATCAATTTTACAATATAGTATAAAAAAAATTGTATATTTAGGTAATAATTTAAACCACAGAAATAATTTCCTACCTGCAAACCAGCAATCTCAATCTGTTCAGCAATCTCCAGACAATTTTTAAAGGAAGTCAACAGGTTATCACACAGGGCATTGCTAATGTCCTCGTGATGCAGGTGTTCCTCCACCAATGAATGGTACTTCAAACTGTGTCTGATCACAATATTGACAGATTCAAAATAACTGTAATAAAAGGTTTTTGGTGTCTAAGACACTTTCTTCTGAAACAGAAATGGTGCAATTACTAACTTGATAAGGAATTTCCATGTGTTTGCATGAAGTGCCATGTCCAAGTTGGATATGATCGAGCAGATATCCAGCAGACTGTGCACAACTGTGAACAATTTAAAAATAATCTGTGAATTTAAAAACATTTTAAAATTGTAACACACAAAAAAGGGAAACAAGAAAAAAAACAGCTTTCCTAATAAGCAAGACTCAAGTTTTAATACACACGCGTTTTTTTACTGCAGGCTCACTTGTACTAACTGCAATGTGTTGGAAAAAGACAAAACACAGAGATACAGGAGATCATATCCATAAAAAACACTTCCTTGCTTTCAAAATTAGACTTGGACATAAGTCAGAGAATGTTCCCTAAAGTTTACAATTTGGACACCTGATTGTTAATGAAATTAAACAAAAGAAAAAAAACACACACCAGTTACAATGTCTACAATCTCTTCCTCTGAGGCACTGTTGTCCACTGAGACCCTGTCAAGCAGCTCCAAAAAACTCTTCTGGAGAGAATATGCCCCTTTGAAAAGGGCCTGCAGTAGATCGGCCACTAGGGACAGACGTCCACTGTAAACCACCTCACTGTCCTAAAATAAAACAGAGACAAGCACATGATTAACTTTGTAGCTGTGTTTTCATCTAAAATTATAAAAAGTAGAAGAAGACCAAGTCCAAATTGATTCCAGGACAAACTGACCTTACAATGCTGAAATGTATCTCTAAGAATCTTCAGAACACAGGTTGGTAAGGAACGGATAGCATCTAGATATGGACCTTCCTCAAATGAGCCAACATGACGCACACAAGCAGAGAAGGACTCAATTATCTGCATCATGGACTGAAACAGAAATGGTGCTATTTTAGCTGTAGCTCATGGAACAAAAAGGGTGAATGGTGGATTATGTTAGGGTACCTCCAGAATATTTCTCAGGAAAGCACATAGTTCTGTGTTTTGGCTGGACAATCCTCCAACCTGGTCTAAGATTTCTTTCATCATGCTGTCAAACATTGTAACTGACTTTTTTCCCAGAAAAAAAAAAAATATACAAAAGATATTAGGATTTGACTATGCTGAATATAAAAGTGTGTTTCTAATTTACCTTTGGCAGGACTTTTGAGAAGCACTCATTTTCCAGCTCTGACAAACTAATATGGGGCAGGAACATGTCTGTAATTATCTTCAGGATACCTGTGGATATGTGACCAATAATACTTCAGGCATTGTCCTATTGTTTCATTTATGTGTATACAAAAAGACTTACGTATGTGGTCATCCCAACTCTCTGACTTGTGATGCAATGAGTGCAGACAGTAAAAGAATAGTAAATGTTTCAGATGTTTTGATCATAAATATCACCATGATACTTAACAATAAAAAATATATAATATGATGAAAATATACCATATATATATATATATATATATGTTGTGTATATATATATATATACACACTTATGTAACATAGTGTAGCCAATTGTGCAGTTGTGAAATTCCTAACGGGACCATGTATGACGCTATTATTCGAGTTATTCGAGTACACAAAAGGATATGGTGAGTTTGGGAAGAACAGCCTTAAGCTCCTGGCGGCAGGTTTCCTGACTCCATTGTACCACCTCATCCAAAAGAGAAGTGTTGGTCTGGGACATAATGTCAGCAGCAGACATCCAAATCTACCGAGTGAAGTCATCGAGACATCATGTTCAGAGTGACTCACTTGTCTTTAAGTTTAAATATTGAAATAACACGTTAAGGATCAACATTTAGATATTCAGAGCCAAGTCTCACGGCTTGTGAGAAAAGGTTGGTTTAAACACACTTAACGCTAGCAGTACAAAATTAGCATAGCACTTCAAGGTTGGTTAACAAGTTCTTACCATAAATGCAAGTCTTTATTTGAATACTACTGAACTAATAACATAGTCACATAGCGTCGGCGTTTACCATATAGACGTATAATAAGTCAAATACGAAAAAGAAGTCTAGCATTAAACTTCAACTTTAATGAACACAAGAAAAGACAGACTGCGCGCCGTTGTTTTGATCGGATATGACGTAGAGCCAAAGCTTTCCGCTGATTGGGTGAAATCAACCAACGTGATGTCTAACACAAAATCCCGGTAAAAAAGTAATAGTAATTTTCTATAAATTTATGACATCAGCGTGTTTATTTGCGAGTGTGTAGATGACATGTAGGCTAAAATGTAATAGTTGTGTCATCTGTGCGTCTAAAACTATGAATTGCATGAATAAAATATATCATTGTTTAATGATTTTCACAAAACTCAGAGAACAGACCTTGTATTTCAGTTTAATAGAATAGAGACCTCTCCCTGAGTCTCTCGGTAGACTCTCTTACTGAAAATACAGGAGGCTTTTACCCATGAGTGAGTGGAGTTAGCATTTGGGCAAAATATCAAATTAAACTAGAAAAAATGCTGCTTCACGTAAAACAAAGGTGTTCAGTATTAATGCCATAACAGAATCCCTTTATTAAAGTGGTCAAAAAGACAACTTTACAACAGACTCTGTGTTATATCACTATCTGCCCTTCCCTAACTAGTCTATAATATCACACATCAGGCTGAAACCACATCACTGCAGCAACAGACTAGCAGTTATCTCATTTAAATATACATTCTCTGTAACTATATGCAATTATTTTTCTTCCCAGTCAATGCTATGTAGGCTAATTCTTGTTTGTCAGTATTCACCAAAAATTGCACATTTATTGAATTGTCAGTATTTCTGCAACATTAATTCGAGAGCATCAACTTAAAATATAGATGAGTGCAAATACAATAGGTTAACGAATTACTCATACGTCTGTTTTTTTTTTTTATCATGTGGCTATAATGAACATACGTTACATATAATACAATGATAATAACATGGCAATTATGTAACTGAATAATTACAATATTTGATTTAACCTATATTACAACCATTATATAAGTATCATCATATCAATCAATCATGACCAGACACTGCCTGTGACCTCATCAGCGGAACTGTTTCAAGGTCACAGACATATTGTACATAGTGAACAACATGGGCCAATACCTGCTTTTTTAGGCTTTAAAAAACAACAGCCATCAGTAGACATCTGAGATCAGTGAAACACAGGACAGAACGCCACAATAACTCCTTCTTCCTGAACTCCATAAGACTCTACAATCATTTAGTCTGCAGCCTGAAGCATTTTGAAGAGACCAACTAAATTTCCCCTTGGGGATTAATAAAGTAGAACTAAATTTTATTAGAATAAGTGTGTGGGGAGCATCACCTGTTTGGTTTAGTCTATACAGTATTTACTATAAGGAAAGGGTCTACACGGCTAGACTTTTGTCTCCTGAGAAAAAGAACTCTTCTGTAAGACTTAATATTTTATATTACCAGAAATCTTTTAAAATATTTTGTGGTATAATTAAAATGATTGTACTATTTGTAACATGTTCCGCAACTAAAAAATAGCATATTATGTCTGCCACCATATTATAATAGCTGAAATACATTTTAACTTTGAGTGCTTTCCAAAGTACTCAAAGTTTATAATGAACACATAAACAAACACAAATAGACATTGACATGAAATAATATAAATAATAAAGTCCAAAAGGGAGTGGGTTAAAGTATAAACTTATATAATCAACTTCTCTTACAAATATCTATCAACACCTTCACCAATGTCACCACAAGAAACAAACAGCCATTAATAACAATAATTCATAAATGCAATAACAAACAAAACATAAAGAAAAGAAAATGTGTATTTCACACCCATCCTCATCCTCATCACCCAAACCAATCTAACCATCCTCGCTATACAGCTCCAACAATCTTGATTTGTCTTCTTTTTTAATGACTGAATTGTTTTTGACTCCTTGATGGTTTTGTGTATTCCATTACAAAGACTGATCCCTCTCATTACTGTAATAAAAATCATTTTTGTCCTACATCTTTTTTTTTTCTTTAAAGATATCCATTCCCGCTTGTACTGACATTATTTTTTTCAGACCTGTTTTGGATGTTTACTTCAGACTTGTGCTTCCTCAATGGCTCCATGGGATGTCATTGTTTCCTTGATAAGATCTGAAGTGCTGCGGTAAACTCCCAAACTCGTGCTGCTACTTTCTTTCCCAATAGTCCAAGGTGTGAGCTGCTGCTGCTCCAGGAAGGGACCAATGTGTTTCATTGTGTTCAAATGAGAAACTCTACATAGATAGTTATCTCTCATACTAATCTCAATTTATTTATTTGGACTATCAAACTATATGTTGTGTCATTTGAAAATAACTTCCTACAAAAATAAAAGCATCAGCAGCAGGTGTGAAAATGTTTCTTGGAGGAATGTTGTTCTGAAATGCTGGAACAGTCGTTACCTGCTAACTCAGTTCTCCATAACTCCTCCCTCGTGAGCTGACCTCGCAGTTTGAAAATAGAAAAGGTTATCACCGGAAAGGAAACTTTGAGGTAGTATTTGAAAGGAAGACTCCCCCTTTGTTTTTTCATAGTAGAGGTCATAAGATCATTTTTGAGGTCACATAAACTGAAGTTCAGAGGGAAAAGGAGGATATCTGACATGCAATTGGTCACATGCTCTTTTGTTTTGATAAAAAAAAAAAGTAAAAAAAAAAGTTGACTTCTGGTTTAAGCTACATTTATTTAAAAAAGATGTGTTCTTACGGGAAGCTCAGAGTCATTCATATTGATTTTATATTTGAGCAATATTTAGACTCCACTTCCCTTTTACAATTACAAGAATATGTGCTCAGTATTAGCTGAATTGTAACTTCATTAAGGCAGATTACATGCATCATAAACAAAAGAATGTTGTCCCAAAAAGTGAAACACCTCCTTATCAGTCTATCTACTGATGAACAATACAACTTTCCTAACAGGATATGCAAGTGATTACAACCTACTCACCCCTTCCCGTATGGACTTTACGCTTGGCACACTGCCGCCAAAGCAAACCCAAAAAAAAGTGCCTCCATTTTTAAATGTTTTATTGTGCAAATTGTGTATCTAATATTAAAATAAATAAATATTCTCTCAGGAGAATACTTTCTCAGAGTTTATAATAGTTTTAGTAAATCCAATCTCTTAACTGAAATGTACTTAAATTCAGTTTCTAGCAAGAGGTGGACATTCAGAACTTCACGCTTATTTTTTGTCATCAGACCAGGTGATCTCATAGCCACTAAAGGCACTCTTCAGCTTCTCTGCTGACGCTGAATGGTCTGCTTTGCCAAAGGCCTAAACATGAGGAAAAATAGGACACATTAGCATCATTTTAGAACATTTGGGTACAATGTAGGTTATATTTACTATTAGACTTACAGTGGATTCACCAAACACCCTGATTTGTTTCTGAGCACTGTTGTGCTCTATCTTCCCTCCTCCAAGGCATTTACACTCCAAGCCCAAGGCCTCCATTGCTGGACTCACTTTCTCAAAGATATGATCTGTAAATAAGATGCTTCATGAAACTTTAACATATAATAGGCCACAGACTTGTTTTGTTATTGGCTATTATACATTTCTTTCATCCGTGTTTTTAATAACACAAATCATCCATTCATTTATTTTAGGCTACGAAAGAAAGCTATGGCTAGTTTCACATTTAATTTCTAAAGCCACATTTGCCCTATATTCAGCTATGTGTAAGCCTACAGCAGGTCAAAAAAGCCATTTCTGTAAGCTGTGGCAAGTCTTTAGGTGCTGGTTATTTTGCGCACTTTGTGCACAGCAATGTGCCAGCAAACTTACTGTGATACTCGGCACTTTTTGTGCCGCGGACTATGTCTTTAAACGCATCGCCATCTTTAACTTTAATTCTGAGCAATATATATTTAAAGGTTCCCTCTGGATCAATCTCTACATCTGGGACTTTAACCAAAGCGTCTGCCATTGTAACCCACAGCTGACAACACAGCGCAGTCTCACACATGAAACAAACTGAGGCCACACAACATGGTGCAGGAGCCATATATGGACCAGGATATCTGTCCTTAAAGAGACAGGCCGTAGCCTCAGTGCGACCAGGAGACTCTCGGGAGGCGACCCCTGATGGCAACAACGGGGAATTGCCAAAAATAACATTGGCTACTACTAAAC
This sequence comes from Neodontobutis hainanensis, assembly GCA_024349245.1. Taxonomy (NCBI): domain Eukaryota; kingdom Metazoa; phylum Chordata; class Actinopteri; order Gobiiformes; family Odontobutidae; genus Neodontobutis; species Neodontobutis hainanensis. Next base: position 7,468,832 of record JALDNG010000022.1, on the reverse strand, counting down.
TTTTTATGTTTAGCTGTAGCTTCTTTCTTTCTTTTTGTGCTACCTGTCCCTGCTTTCACATAGGCTCGATTTCCTCCATTTTGTCATTGAAATTCACGTGTCTAAGTTCACAGAGGTGGAGCTAATAAAAGGTTTAGAAGTTGAATTGATTATTTAGCTATAGGTTCCTTTGTCAGTAATGTTTAGCCAAATTCCATCTTGAAACCTTATTATTATTTTAAATAATTATAGCCGGTGCTTAGATGGCATGTGTGCTCTGTAGTTCATATTCTGACAAACTTACATTTTAAAACTGTAGCCTATAGAATAAAAATGCTTAGGATAATTTTCTGATGTTCAATTCAGTATACATTTCTGCCCATGGCTTCTGTAGTAGCCACCATTGAAGGCTTCTGTATTACTTTTCAGAGGATGGTTTGGAGATGAAGAGGTTTCAGGCATCAGAGGCTGGTATCCAGTGCCTTTGGTCAGAAAGGAAGGATGTAAACCGTCACTTCTAGAAACACAAAGGCGCCTCTGCTCCAGCAGCATGTTTCCTGTCTCTCTGACACTTAAAAGAAAATGGTCACTGCAATTATTTTCTCTTTCTTCTTTAACGATCACATCCTTGAACAGGACATGTCATTCATTTCACTCACGGAAAAATATTCGATTAGTCTAGGTTTACTGTCAACACATTCTACATTAAAATAATGTGTTCATCAGTACACATATTAATCAGATTTATTCTTTAACCAATTTGGGTCCAATTACTGAGTTTGGAAATGGGAGCTGGATATCTTGCACACAGTTCACAGGAAAAAGTTTTGTTTTTCAAGTCTGCTTTCACTTATCACTGTTATCAGCTTTGTTTTTGTCCGCTTTCCATTTGTCATATTGACTTCCACTTCCACTTCCTTAATCCAAGCTCCTTTGTGATATACTATGTCAAATATAATTTTATGTTTTAAAAGTTAATCAAACTAACAACATCATCCATTATTATAATTAAATATATTATAGTGTAACTCAGTTTTACTCACACTCTGTATTTATTTACATGTAACAATAATTAGAATAAACCTAATGAACATTAACAGTCATACTCATAGAAATATCACCCTGCACTGCTAAAAATGAGATCACACAATATTCTATAAATAATATTAATAATTATAGCTTCAATTAAAACATTTGGAGAAGAAACACGAGACACTTCCGAGACCCACGGTGGTGTGTGGGGGTTTCCAGTGAAAATCCCAGTCGTGATGTTACTTCCCGGAATAGTGGCGCAGGAGTGTATAAAAGCAGCAGGAGCACAACACATGGACCCAGACATATCTTACTCTTGTGTGCTGCAAACACAAGGATTACTGAGAATCTTCTATCGGACATTATACGCTCACACTGCAAAATGGTAAGTCTTTGCACCCATAATAAATTAAAATATCAAATCTGTAATGTATAGAATTGTATTAATCAGAATACCTTTTGACATTAGAAGAGTTTTGGATTGCTTCTAACTTGTGGGTCTATCTACACTTCATGGGTCAGTTTGACCTATCTTTGCTCAGGTATGTGCTGTGAAAAGAAAACTACTTCAAGTTTACCTTCTTTTTTTTGCCATGTGATCTAACATAATTTCTATCTTTAGTGATTTTAAGTTGGAATGGCGTTTACGGCTGGACCTACCACTATTCTAATTACACCATGAATTGGAAGGAAGCAAGAGCCTGGTGTCAAACCAATTACACGGACATGGTGGCCATCCAGAACCAAGAAGAGATTAATCACCTCAAGAACTGGCTGCCGATGAATTATTACTGGATTGGGATCCGCAAGGTTAACGATGTTTGGACCTGGGTAGGGACCAACAAACCTCTGACTAAAGAAGCAACCAACTGGGCACGGGGAGAACCCAACAACGCCGACGTTGGCAAGAACATGGAGAGTGAGGACTGTGTGGAGATGTACATAAAGATTGTTAATAATGCGGGCAAGTGGAACGATGAGAGATGTGGGAAACTGAAGACAGCTCTGTGCTATTCAGGTGAGACCAAGACTACAATTTTCTTTCTTTTTTTACATATTTTCCAATATTTGTGATCATGATAAAGAAATGTATTTATACTGGTGTACAGTACATGACACATATACATAATGTAAACCATACATTTTCTTGATTGTCTAGCTGCCTGCAAACAGGATTCCTGTCTGTATGGGGACTGTGTTGAAACCATTAACAGCCACAGGTGTGAATGCTTTGAGGGCTTCTATGGAGAAATGTGTGAGCACGGTAAGAAAACACAGTGATATTTCATTTCCAAACTTTGTCTACTTTACTTCGTTCTAAAGAGTTTTCTTTCTTTTCTTTTCTCGTCGGCAGCGGTGAAGTGTAACAAAGATGAGGTGACAGTACCTGTCAATGGAAGTGTTAAATGCACACATAAACACGGAGAGTTCTTTTACGAATCGGTGTGCCAGTATTCTTGTGAGGAAGGATATGAGCTGAGTATGCCAAGACCACTTAAATGTACCGCTGGCAAGACATGGTCGGATCAGCCTCCAAGTTGTGAATGTGAGTCTGAAATTTGATCAGTTTGACCTGTCGTTTTTATTCCTGAGCCTCCTCTAAAGTCTTCTTATCTTTACAGTGGTGCAGTGTCCGGAGCTGTCCAGTCCAGAATGGGGTTCTATTAGGTGCCACAATCCCCTGGGTCCCTCAAGTTATCAGTCCACTTGTGTTTTTCAGTGTGATGAAGGCTATGTACTGTCTGGGTCTAATTCTTTGTCATGTGGTGCAGAAGGAAATTGGAATGCCTCACTGCCGTCTTGTGTTGGTAAGATCCATATATCATTCTTTTACCTTGAAGGAAAAAATACATTTATACATGTAAAACTTGACACTGTCCTCTTTTGTTCCAGCTGTCCAGTGTCCTGCATTGCTGGAGCGAGAGAATGTTATTGTGACTTGTGGAGACGACATCAATACAAAATTCAGCTTTGGAAACTCATGTAGCTTCAGTTGTGCATCAGGCTTTAATCTGGCTGGAGCAAACAAAACAACATGTACGGCGTCTGCAGAGTGGAGCAACAGAATGCCGGACTGTGAAGGTAAAATACTATTGAAGTATTTGGTCGTTTAATTAATGTTCTGTTTGTCAGATTGTTAAAATGGGTGTTATTTTTTATTATTCTTATCCTCAGCTGTCCAATGCACGGCTCTTAAAGAACCAGAAAATGGCTTGATGAACTGTGGAGAAAACCCTGATACAATGTTTAGTTACAAAAATGTGTGCAACTTCAGTTGTTCTCCTGGATATAACCTGGAGGGAGCCAACAAAGTAACCTGCACATCAGCTGCAACATGGACTGACACTATACCCTCCTGTATAGGTGAGAGCACACAGCTGATATATAACGCTACTTTTGTCCTATAATTAACATTTTAATTTTTACACTAAATGCATTTGGGTAATATCTGCATTGTCACTGTTTTATAGCTGTCCAGTGTCCTGCCGTTCCGAAGCTAGATAATGTCATTGTGGATTGTGAAGGTGATAGCTTTGGAAACTTATGCAGCTTCAGATGTGCCCCAGGATATAATCTGGTGGGAGCAAAAGCAGTAACATGTACATCATCAGCAGAATGGAGCGAGTTTTTTCCTCACTGTGAAGGTAATAATACTGTTAGAATCTCTCTCTGGATGACATTTTTGATATGTTGGTATGTTGAGTATATATTTTGTCTTTTAGCCATTATATGCCCAGTTCCTGAGCAACAATCTAATCAAATCATGGAGTGTAGCAGCCGTTCTGAGCTGAGGCAAAACTCCACCTGCACATTCAACTGTAAGCCTGGCTTTCTGCTACAGGGAGCAGAAACTCTTCAGTGTACAGCAGATGGACAATGGAACGCAGCCACACCAACATGCGAAGGTATAGCAGCATATTAAATCAAAAGATTCACCGGTCTCAGTTTCACTTCAACTAATGTTTTTTTTTTTCTTTAAAGTGGTTGTTTGTCCATTTCTGGAGGTGCCACTAAATGGTCACATCAACTGTTCTCTAAAAGAGCCAGTGTACAGCTCTCAGTGCTCCTTCACATGCAACCAGGATTACACACTCGAGGGACAGGCCTTGCTTATCTGTAGTCACCACGGCAACTGGACAGAAGAGACACCCACCTGCAACGGTAAGACTTACAGATTATAGACATATAGAAGTGATTTATCTCAAAGCTTTTCCTGAAATGTGACCTTTAAGTTCATGTTTTCACAGCAGCAGCAACTCAGACGGCAATCATTGCTTCAGGGGTGACAGCAGGAGTGTTGTTGTCTGGGCTGTCTCTAGCCTTGTGGATCCTTAAGAGAATCAAGAACAAAGCTTCCAAGTTTGAGTTAAGCAGGTGAGATTATAGCTGTACAACAATTTATCGTTTATCGTTTTTATCAGTTAACTCAAAAAAAAATTTGTCTTTACAGCAGCTCTGATATAGACATCCCTCCACAGACCTACAGAAACAGCATCGACAGCCTCATTTAGAAGTCCACTCTTTTGGGTTTATTTAAAAACATCACACATTGACATTTGGTGCATATTAGACATGGTGCTTTATGTTAATGGATCATTGTATTTATAGTAATATGTTTTTTAGCTACTTTATTATAATGGAGACTTATTCACTCCCAATGGGAGTTCTGTCGACATATTGGAACATATTGTTCCACAGTTTAATGAACATTCTTGAAATGCAGCTATATACATATGACAAACTGTGATTATTATATGATTATATTATTATTATATGTAATATGTATGTAATATTTATTAAAAAATATTATTATTTTGTTATTGCATTGACAATAAAAGGTTTGTGTTCAAAGAAGTATTAAGGATTTACTGATAATAAAACAAACAAATCTAAACTCATCTGTTGTTGAGTGCTGTATTTATTTGTGTATAATGCTACTGTCTTTAAGATAAACATGACAGTAATCTAAAAGTGTTAGCTGCTGTATTATTTATAATATGGTACTGTAATGCCAAGGGTGTAGAAATAGACCAGGGTTAACAAAGAGTAAAGATATTTTCACTCAGCGGTTGATTAAATTAGATTTTTTTTTCACACTTAAAACTGACAGTGCAGATTATATTTAAGGATGTTTCCTCTATTAGAGTTCAGAACACTTATACAATAGTTCATCAACCCCCAGCTCCATTTGGGGAAGGACCGGGGACAGGGTCAATGAGTATTACAGATGATAAGTGATGATTGTGTTGTAAAAAGCTCTTATCAGCAGTTTGGTGGAGCTGATACACCAGACCAGTGGCGTCTTATTGTCTCTGACCTGTTGCTGAATAAACTGTTTCTGAATAATCTTGTTCTGAGTTTACAAGCTTTGCCTTCCAGAGGGGAAAAAAGTTGTTTTGTGTTCTTTTTCCCATAAACCTCACTCACACATCACAATAATAAAAAAAATGTATCCACTTGTAAAGTCTGTCACTGGGCTCATTTTTCATCACTTGCATTCAATTTGTAAGGTCGACTTCCTGGTATTCTATGATAATTTTGACAGAGTTGCTAAAGCAATATAAAAGCCTAAATCCAAAAAGAAAGAAAGGCACATGCTCTACCTGGGAGCCATCATTTTTTTGCTCTTTCCATTTTTCTGTTATTGTTCTTATGTGTATGCTCATAGAGTTTTAAGCTTTGTCGAATAATCTTGGAACTTAAAGTGTTTAAAGGTTGAAAACATTATGAACTGGATAGCTGTCATTCTCCTCAGTAAGTATGTTTTCACTTGACATGTCTGTTAAAATGTGAATCCAACTGGAATTAAGAATTGTACTTTGGTAAATGTCATTAGGTTGTTTGTCTGGCATCACTTTGGGTTGGACATATCATTACTCGAACACAGCCATGAAGTGGGCTGAGGCCAGAAAGTGGTGCCAGACCAAGTACACAGATATGGTTGTCATCCAAAACCAGATGGAGAATGACTATCTGGTCTCAATGCTGCCAAAAAGAGCCTCGAGCCCGTATTTCTGGATTGGAATTACAAAGAATCACATAAACGAGGCATGGAGATGGATCGGGAACAACAGCACATGGGTTGGGAACAGGTCCTGGGCAGAAAATGAACCCAACAACAACCACAGCACGGAGTTTTGTGTTGAGATCTACACCAACACCGGGAGCAACAGAGGGAGGTGGAATGATGAGAAATGTAACTTGAAAAAATATGCCTCCTGCTTTAAAGGTATGTACTTATTAAGTTCACTTCATACTTTTTAATTGGAATTTCACATTTGCTTTCTTTGACAGCCCAATGTACACCCACATCTTGTGACAGAGGAATTTGCCACGAAACCATTAACAACTTCACTTGCCTCTGTGAACCTGGCTTTGTGGGAGACAGCTGTCAAACAGGTCAGCAGATATCAAATTATATAACAAACTGCACACTCATATTCTAAAGCAATCCCCACATTTAGACATCGGAGCATGTCACCGGTTTCCTCAATTTCCTGTGCATCCCCACCAACCTTTTTAAAAAACGCTTATACCAGCAAACGTATGTCTAAAAACATACATGGTGACCATGGATAAGATACATAAGTGTGTCTGTGTTCTTACCTGCTGCAGCTGTGGAATGTGACTCTGTGCCTGACCCTGATAACGGTGCCCTCAGTTGCACGGCCAAAAACCACACTTTCAACACAACATGCCGCGTGATGTGTTTCTTTGGCTTCCTCGCCATAGGCTCATCACATATCACCTGTCAGACCAACGGGCTCTGGAGCGGACCACGGCCAACCTGCGCAAGTAATGCCCTTTCAACTTTAACACGTCAGCTTTCTGCAAAAACAATGCACTATTTATTGTTTTTTTTCTCCTCAGGCTATAAGCAGGCCCTTTTGGCTGTAGTTGGCAGCGGAGCAGTTTTAACCCTCTGTTGCAGCTGTTTGTGCTGGATAAAACACAAAAAGAGTAAGTGTTTTCTAACTTTCTTAGAGTTTAGAAGCAATATCAACGGTAGAGGCCTGACTACTGACCTATCTGTAATTTCTACTAGGGAAGAAAATAGCCCAAGCACGGTTGGTATTAAATATTATGCCAAGTTCCACATATATTTATATTGAACACTTTTTAAACTGCATAAAAAAAGGTTTATGACACAGTGGCGTTTTGCTGCTACATTGCAGACAGCCTGATGAAGTAACAACTCCTTCAAATGGATGATGAGGATAAAGAGCAGAGTAACACATCTCAAAATACATTTAATATAATCATATACCACATAGTGAAGCTATAACAAATATACTGTATTATGTAGTGTGTAAACAGCTTAGTTTACTGACGTGGCTTGTTTGTGTTTTATTGACAATAAGCTATATTTTATTTATAATCATCTCAAAATCTTTGCATTGAGCTGTTTAATTTTTACCCTCTCTGAGTTCATGTTTTGTGTAAGGTTTATAAAAAAGGTGACAAAATGTGGTGTTGCATCCCATAGTCTTCTTTTAGTGTTCATTATTCACAGAGTTTATTAGCTGTTTAAACCTGTGGGACCATGGCATTATTATATGAAAATAATAAAACAGTTAAAGAAATATAATAAACTGTTCTCTTGTAAGCTCTGGTTTTATATTGTTAAGAAAGTTATTACCATTTTAACTACAGAAGGGTCAATCTCTGTATAAATGTAATTTCCACTATGTGTATGTGGGCACCACCCTGTTACACACCACTGTGTAATAAAAAAAATCTGTTTGTTCTCCTGTTATACAATTTAAATTCTCAGTTTAGTGGTTACTTTGATTTATTTCCATTTATTTAGTGAGTATTCACACCCTTGCCAGGTCATGTCACTCCTGTCATCACTTTATTTCACACTTATTCAGCTCTACACTGGCAAAACACCATTATGATTTTGTGTGATTGGACATTGCTATTTCCCTTAACGGTAACATTTGTCAACATTATTATTCATAAAAACTGGTTATGCTTATGAAATGTTTATATAAGCGGAAAAACAATGCATGTGCTTGGGAATTACAAACAGCATGTTGTGGATATAAGGCTGTAAAGAAAAGAGAAAAGAGAAAGGGTCTGTCCGGCTTCTACTAAAGTGGAGCACATACATTTTTGCCAGATTAGACCCTGGATGCAGCTTAGACACCTCCTCAAAATCCTGGTTGGTTGTAAACTTATGGATTTGAAAGACACAAAAGTAGTTTTACAGTGTAATAGTCTTCTTTCATGTCTCATTGTAGGTGCCCCTCGGTAAATATGTTTTTGTTAGTGTCTGGTTGTGCACAGACTTAGATGGAGTGCACCTTTCAAGGCTCATAAAGTAGATACATATCTTAAAATCCTTTTTCCTAGACTAGAACCTTCTGAAGGGATGCTGATTTTTTTGTTTTCACACAGTTTGCTCATGCCCCCTACTGGTCCAACAGAGAAGTTCTCACTGTAACTGTCCACACCAGCCTTTTCTGCGTGTCACCTTAACCAGGTGCCAGTACAGAGCAGCCAAAGTATGTCAACACAAATATTTAATAATGAATCATCTCCTGTCTGTGTCGTATTGTGGTGAGTTCAACACACAGTGTTTCCCTGTGCAGAGATCATAGGGAGTTTCTAATATAATATATAGAGAGGGGAATATACTGTATACAAGGAAGTTAATTAAAGTACAGAACCAGAGAGAACCTGGTCTGTTGTGTGGATGACTTAACAGTAAAAATCTTGAAATACAGTGGATGCAGTTTCTCTTTGGTCCCAAGATTGTTCTGTTGCAGCAGTGGTTCAGCTAATGTGTCTGATAACTAAGATAAAGTAACAATACGCCTGAAGAGAGATGTATTAGAACAGAAGTAAAAAAAACAAAACAAACAGAGCCAACAGTGACTCAGCTGCAGAGGAACAGCTGTATTTTGTTCAAAGAATAGACCTGGTATTGTTTCTAAAAGGAAGACTTCAAGTATCCTGCTGCTGATAAAAACTGGGAACAGAATAATCATGTAACATCAGCTTATATTCATTATATAATAAAAAAAATAGAAGTCCTGATAATGTTGATGCATTGTGTCAGCATTGCTTCTACAGCATTAATATCATTTAGGATTCGTTTCAGAGTATTGTATCAAATAACGACTTTAGGGAATGATTAGTTAGTGCTGGAGAAACCAATATCTTTCATAAAAGTATTTAAAAAGCCCTATCTGTGTTAGTGTGGCTTTAAAAGGACTTAAGTAGTTGAATATTAGGCATTTGTGCGTTCCAGTAAGGACTTTATTCAAGAGGAGATTTGTCTTTGTGCATAAAGACTGTTTTAGTGTGCCTTTAGATACGTCTAAGTTGCTTTATAAAGTTTTATATCAGCATATTTCAATCAAACATTTAAAGCCATCCCATATGTGTGTCAAAATAAAACTCCACAAATTTAAAATATATATTGCAAATGTGGAGAATCTTCAGCAAAGCATGCGCATCTGTCTTGGTGCTGCAACAGCATGAAGCCAATTATAGTGGTTACAAGACAGAGGGTTTACGGCCTGTGGTTGGCAGGAAAAGTGCAATAAATAACCAAACTGTTGACAGGAAACGGTTTGGCTACCATCAGAATAATAATGAGGTTATTGCTACCTGCTGTGACCGTATGATGATAATTTTTTCTCATCCCACCCACTGCTATTGGCAACATATATGCATACCAACTGTGCACAGAATTGTGTACAGGAAAGGGAAAATGCCCTGCAGGTGACCACCTTGGCTTCCTATCCATTCATCCTCCTCAAAAGAATCAAGAAATGCATTTACAACAAAGAAAGCTGTTTCCCCCTAACATATGAGAAGCAGATATTAAGAGCCGATATAGACACATACAAACCAAAGACAGAGCACATACAGCTGCCCACTTCTTTAACTCCGCCTGGCACTGGCATACCACACTGACAGACAAGTTAGATTGTTCCTGACCATTGACTTGCGCTCTCTGCACTCCACGGTCTGATTTCATAGTGGGAAATATGAGATGGGTCCAGGAGAGGGTTCACGGCTGGGGCAAGGAGGCACTCCATACAGTAGGGCTTCATATCTCCACGTCACCCTGGGCATTCTCCCCTGACACAGCTTTCAGCCGTTCCGTTGTCTGAAGCCCCCCCTCCGCCTGGCTTTTCTCAACCTCCATCCTCAGAATTGGTGCATTCCAGGTGGGTACAGAGCCTGGGTGGTCCCCCCCTCACATCCTATATAAGGAAAGGGCACAAAAATGCAGCTAGGTCCTTAGACCACAACGAGCACAATGTGAGCGTTGATGATGTCGGCATGGATGTGATACTTACCTGCCATTGACCCATACTGCTGTCATAGTCCGGCGTTACGATCTGATGATCCAACCAACAGCCAGGAAAAGATGTCTCGCTGACCTGTCATCTAGATAGGACCGATAAGTGATGAGTTTGGACTGGCCCGGCCATGACCCTCTTGAATATCCTACTCAAGCTTCATACAACTACCCACTGTGCTCACTTCACATCGGCACATATGATAACAATTATTTATTGGTCATTGGTGGGTTGTACATAATGAAAAGCATACACACACAGAATAAATACAAATTCACACAACAGCTATTTACATTACTGCATTCAAATATGTACAGTGGCAAGAGAGGTCTGTAGGTGTCATGCAGTAGCATAATCAGCTTGGTTACAGTATATTCCGTGTTTTTTTGTGGTTGGACCCATTTCCTTTAATACCTCCATAAAACTAGGTACAAGGGGATGAACGGTGTGTTTAACATGAAGGAGTCTGATATCTACTCTCAGGAGGTGAAGTAAGAGTCCTGCATTGAGTAGAGACGGTCAATGGGAGTGAGTAGAGACGAGTCACTGAGGTGGAGGCAGTCGCTGTCAGTCATGTGACAAAGAGGATCAGTGTCCATGTCGCCATACAGGCCCTTAAAACCTAAAACACACACAGAAAACACCTGCTGAAAAGGATCCTAGAAGATGACCCCTGACCTAGAATATATGGAAACTAGCTGCCTAAAAATTATCTGCTATTTTTTTAATTCAAACTGAATACTCAGGGCCATACGTCTGTTCCTGGTCAAAATAAACTGTAAAATGTACTCTACTTCACTACATGGAGTGCTTCTGAAATGTTAGCAAAACAAAACACTTGATACATTATAGTTTGACACAAGTAAAAAGAGCAGAAATGCACAGCGGTTACCGTAGGGGTGCATGTGATCCCCTGGCATCTGAGGAGGTGTCAGGCCCTGTCGGAAGGGGTCCATGTCGTAGTCCTGCTGTTCCAGAGTGGTGAGGCCCATCTGCTGCTGCTGGATGTGGGAGCAGGACGAGGCCAGGTGCTCCATCTCAGTCAGACCGCCACGGGGGGGCGCTGTGATGCAGTGGACAAATGGGAGAGGTGTATTCATTGGTTTCAAGTGATGGAAAACTAGAACCGTTACCATAGCAGTTAACAATTAAAAACATTGCTGTTCTATCTTTTGAATGGTCAGAAGTCCTCAAAATTGTGTCCATAACAGGAAAAGGTCATGTGACTGAAACCCATGAATAGGAATTTTCATTAATGACATCCTTCACTTTACGTTTTGATTTTTGATTTTTTTTAAGTCAACTGACAATAAGTGAGTTTCCTCTCATGTCAAAGGTCATTAATGACAAGAGTTATGAGACTGCCATATGTTGTACAAACCTCCTCATTTAGTAATTAAATGTAAATAATTGTAATCAGATATCAAATAAACTCAACAATCTACTTCCACTCAAAAAAATGCATTTATTCATTCATTTTATTTAAGAGAATTGCTCATATACTAAAACAACAGTAGCACTAGTACTTATCATTTTTTTGGGGGTAATTGTGGTCTGTAAACAAAAAAAGAAGTATATATATATATATATATATATATATATATATATATATATATATATATATATATATATATATATATATATAATAACGTAACTAACAGAAAAAGTCAGTGATTTACTATGACGCTGTTTTATTTTATTTAATATCATTAATACCAATACCATGCAAATGGTGACCAGTGTAATACCTGTATGTGGTTTTGCTTGCTCCGGTCGGTCCTGACTTTGCTGCTGCTCCTGCTGCTGCTGCCTTCTGGCCAGTTTCTTCATCTACAACAAGGATCAGCCAAAATTAAAAAATGCATACCAGCCCACTGTGGGCCGCTGCCACCCAGGCATACAACCATGTTCACTCAGTTGAAAAGTATTAACAATGAGTAAAAGAACATCTTTCATTAGAGGAGGGAAACCACACATGAGCCCATTTTGTGAGGAAATATGGGCTTAATCTACAGCAATCTCTCAAGGAGATGTCATCAGTTTCCTGTATGAGCAGATAACCAGGCTGATTTGCACTCTGGCATACAAACAGAGTGCTGAAAGCTGGCTGTTTTTATACCAAGAAGGGAACCAATTATAGTCACCACAATTACTTATGAGGACCTCTCTTCTTTACTGGGACAGGTTATGTTTACTAAATAAATGTGAGTCAGTGTAATGTCCCTAAAATCCTCCAATGACACAACACATTGTGTGTAAAATCTTTGTGCTTACTTTGGCTCTTTGGTTTTGGAACCAGACCTGCACCACGCGGACACTCAGGCCAGTCTCTGCTGCCAACGTCTCTCTTACCTTGAATTAAAAAGCGGAAAGGGGAAAAAAGGCATGGTATAAAGATAGAGGTCAAATTAAGGTGAAGAAAAAAATCTGTGTCAGTCTTTCTCTGTGTTGTACTCAAATTCCTAAAAAAGTCTGCTTAGTACAGAAGCCATTATGGATATTTCTAATCAGGCATGTATGGATGAAATCCGTGACCTTACAAATGATAAAAACCCTTACCTTCCTACAGGGTTTAGAGGAAACTTCAAATGAAGCCTTAAAGGTTCGTCTCTGTTGAGTAGTCAAAATAGTGCGTGGCCTTTTTGGACGCTTGCATTCTGGATCTTCTGATCTGATCCTTCGGCCTGTAGACCTCTCATGTTCTTCGTCCTCGTCTTCCTCATCATCACTTTTACCTAAATAGAAGATGAAAAAAGACTTGAGAACTTATATCAAACAAGGGCCAAATACAAATTTAATTATTAAAGCATTTTTTTATGTCATTATTTTTATAAATAAATTTGCTGAATTGCGTTTTAATGGTTTAAAGGTAATGCAGAAGGCCAGCAGTTTACTTATTGTGCTCCTTGTTCCAAGTTTTTACTAAGCACCCCTTAATAATATTAGTGTTCTACTGCATTATTTCCATTTTGTGAAGTTGTCAGATTACGTATTAGCTTTAAGAATGTACCCTAAAGACAATATTCATAAACAACTAATAACAGTGATCAATTGTGTTCACAAACAACGATTCACATATTTGAAATAACTAAACAGCAGACAATACTATCTATACCTGTGTCTGAAGATGGGCTGGCCAAACCTTGGTGGTAGTCCTCTCTGGCACAGACTAGCTGTCCACCCCTGAGGACACAATGGTCTCCAGTCTGCAGACGGCAGGAACACACACTGCAGATAAAGCAGCGCAGGTGAAACACTGCGGCCCCAGCATGCATCACCAGCTCAGCAGGAGAGATGGCCTCTCTGCAGCCTCCACATCGCACTCCAAACAGTCTGGACACAAGAACACAAAGTAAAAAGAGTAAGTAAGTACACTGTGTACATAAAACAGCTTTTGTTGAAGTGGCACTTGAGCCACAAGCACCACTTACTCCTAAAAAAGAGGCTGCATTAGAGAAAAGCTGGGTTTACTTGGGGAATGTTGCTGAGTTGAGCTGTCACTCAAAAAACTGCCAGCATTTACCCCTCACCCTGACTCTCCATATCCTCCTCCTACTCAGACGCATACCCTTACCCAAGGCGGGTGTGCGTCTTAGCTCCTGGCAACCACGACCAGTGGGCTTAGGCTCAGAGACTGTTGCCGTGGCTCCGGCTGCCGTGTCCAACTCTGTGCCCCTGGGGAGGCAGGAGAAAGGCTCTCGGCAGGCCATGGCTCCAGGCGGAGGGGGGAATCAGCTCTCCTGATGGGACAGGCTGAGACGCTGCTCTCAGGAATTATCCGCAGAATTATCCTTAAGTCTGCTTAACCAGAAGAGGACAAAAGAAGAGCCAGCCCCCGAGCAGCAGGACCATTGTCTTTTGGTTGGCACCGCGGCATTTTGGGTCTGTCACGCAGGATGATGCGTCATCATTCTGGAGATGCTGTTTATCTCCAAACCTGACTGGGTCAACACACCAGTCAGCACACAGGCATGAGAAAGTGACTGACCCTCCCCTGTTTTATTATCACTTGGAAATACTGGTACCATGTTGCTCCTAATGAGAAGCTATATTTCTTTTTAATTTTATTTATTCTTAAATAAGTTTTAATTTAGTCTTTGCTATGTAATTTAGTGTTAGTGTTTAAATGGGATAATATAACTAGATCTTGCAGCAACAATTTTAAACTCTACTTTTATTCTGTACTTGTACTGAAGAAATGCTTGATGAGTTTTTAATGAAACTAAATAAAGTAGACACCAATTACCTGCTTTAAGCTATTAGTAAATCTGTTACACACAGGTTGAGACATTCCTGTCAAAAGTCTTGGACAGCAACATCCTAAGGCCAAACATTGCCAAGACCTCTTACGGTTGCTGTGAGGTTTCTAGGGAAACTTAAAGCCCATTCCCAGAAGCTCAAGAGGGTCAGTTAGGCTGCTTGACCCGTCCTAGCCGTCTGGCCCACGCCAATGGTATGCGCTTTAATATGGCCAACATACCGTCTGAGGTATGCACATTCCTGTGGCAACTGAAGATGCATCAATAAAAGATTTCAAAAAGTGTCAGAGGAAATATCTCAGATGTTTTGAGTGTTTCCATGATACAGCACTTTAATTGAAAGTCTCAAGCTGATGCTAATGCAAGACGTCAGTGAAGCAGAAAGTATTTGCATTAAAGTTCTGAAAGCATTCAGGTTTTCGAGAATTGCTTTTCCATTATATGCCTTATCCACTTGGTGTTATAATATTATGTAGCACACATACTTTTAAGCTGTGTTAATGCAAAGGGAAGAGTGTCTTGGAGACTTATGGTACAGCTCAAAGTGTTTAATATTTTAAAGTTTCCGTTGAGATGACTGGCCCAGAGGCATTGTTCAAAGAACAGGAACACTCAGTCACGCTGACTTTCGACATGGTAATTAGTGATATAATCATTAGACAATAAAGTCAGCAAAATCCTGCCCTCCCCTGCAACCATACGTCTGGGTAAAGCACTTAGATCATCTAGATGTAAGACTTAAGAAGAAGAAATGCACACAGACATACGCATTTACCCACAATTGTTTTGTTCTCTTGTCCTGACTTGAGCACTGACCTTTGGCTGTCAGGCAGAGACCGCTTGTCGAGTGGACAAGCCGAGAGACAGATCCTGTTTCTGGATCAGGTTAACCTGGATCCTGAGCTCAACGCACTGTGTATCAGATACAGATCTGCAGGTCAAGTGCACCGTCTATCACACTGCTAATCTGATGGTCGAGCTGCTGTCCACAGCACTGTCCACTGAACCGTCTATCCAATCAAAAATCTGCAGACAACACCACACTGTAATGGAAATTTACATAAAACTCTTAAACTTAAAAGTCTTGTGTAGTGGGCCATGACATGCTTTTCTTTGCTACTCTTTTTATAAAAATATACAAATGAGAGTAATATAGAGTAAAGCATATTGCTGTGAGCTTAAATATTTATAAGATTTTTGAAATTATACTTTTGCTAAATAAGGATTTGTACCCCTTTAAAGGACTCTGTCTCAAGTGTATTTTGTACAGCACAAAACTGTTACGTATATATATATTTATTTTATTTTTTATAAAATGTATAATAATGATATCTGTTCTCCTGAGGCGCTAGCGTGCGCAATCACTTAGCGTTAGATTGTGGAGAATATGATAAACCAGGGGCGCTGTTTATTCATGTTAGGAAAATCTACAAAATTAAAAATAGATTTAATTATTTCATAAAGACAATAGATTTTATGGTTTTAAAAAAGTTTGATTTTTGTTTACACTATCGGCACATATTTGGTAAAATGTGAAAAAATCTTATTTAAATGCCATCATTGTCTGGAGAAATCTGTACACAAAGAGGTTTTAACTAAAATGACCTGATGTACTGACTGTTGATGATGGGCAATAAACAAATGACAGGGTAAATGTTTCAAGCAAACAATACTTAAAAAACTACATGTGTACATATAAGACTACAATTCTTTAATACTTTTTCTCATTGTTCTGCTGACAGTATATGGTACTAAAATGGTGAAAGATTGTTGCCTAGGCTAAAACCTTTTCTCTAAAAAGATTTCTTACACTTATTTACGAGACCAAAAGGCAGTTAAAAGTGCTGTCCCACTGTGAAATAATTGTAACAAAGAGCGGACTAGCGTCCTGAAATCCTATGTCACAAGCAGAAGCGGTACGCATGTGTTTTGGGTCTGTCTAATCCGGGACCTGACAGTGGGACGGTTGGTGTGGTGGAGACGTGAGACCTCAGGGGCAGGGCTTTGGCACCTGGCCTCCTGCTAATTGGTCAGGTCAGATATCTCATGCTTGAATGAGCACTGTCCCATTGCTCGATGCTGAAGTGAGGGAGGTTTTCCAGATGCCACAGCACATAAACGTCCCCCAAAATATTTTCACCCCATCCTTGCACTGATTATTAGTAGTGCCAGACTTTCCGACATATGGCATCACTCTGCTAATTACCTCTCAGTGCTGCCCTCTTCTCTGTATTTTACCAATTAGAATTATTGTATACTATTGTATACTATATATTATTATGTGGGCGGCCGTCCTTCAACTGGAAGGTAGTAGGTTCGATTCCCGCTCTCCCCACAGTTCATACTGTCATTGTGTCCTTGGGCAAGACACTTAACCCACCTTGCCTCCAGTGTCTGTATAGCACTGATGTATGAATGTGTGGAGGTGTGTTTGGTGGTGGTAGGAGAAGGTCGAGCGCCGTTTGTGTGGCAGCCCCCCTCTCTGTCTGCCCCAGGAGTGAATGTGTGTGAATGGGGTGAGTGGAAGCACGATGTAAAGCGCTTTGGGTGCCCGAGAAGGGTGCGGAAAAGCGCTATATAAATATATGCCAATTACCATTTACCATTTATACCGTATTTTATTACATACAATCAGGACTTGCATCTTGCCAGCGCAGCCAGTGAAAATGAAGGTCCGCTGCAATTTTAAGAGACTGGTTGTAATTTTTAAAGACCGGAGCAGGGGCTACAGTCAGCAGGTGTAACACTTCTTTGCCTCCTTGGCAGAACATTGTCACCAAATTGTTCAGAAATAATGTGAGCTGCTTGCTTTTATTGTGCCCACTTTTGGTCTTGGCTCTAGTTAAGGTGTGAGCCTGTTTAGTCGTGGGATGGAGGGATGAAGGCAAGAAGCGCCGAACCCGACCAGTGGGTTACGGTTAGAGTTATGAGGGGGGGACCACGTCGTCCACCGGACCATATGTTGTCCCCAGCTTGCAGTTGCCACGCCAATGGGCCTCCAAGTTTTAACACATTTTGACAATGTGTCAGTTGCGCTCTACGCCTGGTGAGTGTGAGGGTGTGAGAGGAGTTTTTAGCTTTTGTGTGTGTGTGTGGATATAAATGAAGCTGTAGTGCTTTCACATCCTTGCTCCCTTGCTACCTTTTTCTTCTACGGTCACCTTGTTTTCTTTCTTTGTGTCCTGTGCCAAGTTTCCTTGAAGTATACTTTCATAATAAACCAGTGTACACAAACAAGGCTCATTTCTGTAAACTATAAAACATGACTGTACATGATTTAAGGGAGCAAAGAGCTTACTATGAGAAAAATAGCTTTACAAAATCAATATTTTTTCTATCATACACAAATATGTAATATGCATATGATATGTTAAATGGACATTACCTTGATTTTAATAAAAATAACAGAATTTATAAATACCTTTGAGTAAGTGTAAGATATCCCTGGACACACGCACAAACACACACATTCTTCTTGAAGGTCAAATCCGCACAAAGGTTGATGAAAATTGCTATAATAACATAATAACTCTAACCTCAGGCCAAAGATAAAACAAAAGCACTGTATTAAAAGATGTAAATCTGACCACAAGGACTGGTTTATGTGCTTTAGTGCACTTTTGTATGCTCATAATTTGTGGTACAATTTTGGACACTGGGTTTTTTTAAAGAGAAAGAAAGCACCTCTATGTTAATAAATACAAATTGAGGATTAACAGCAATATTTTACCTCGCTAAATATACATTTAAGGATAAAAATATCTGGGCAATCAAATAAAATAAATATTGATTTTGTCATCAATAAAAAAAGAACAGTATATTTTCATGATGGCTGACATCTACAGATATGATTTTCAGTGAAGGTTTTAAACTTTTAAATAGCATGGGAATGTTTCCAAAAATTTTGACACAAAATCACAGAATGAATAACTATAATAAGAACTCACAGTGCGTAGTCCTTTTTGCAGTAGAGTTTGCGGTCGCGCAGGAAGCAGGAGTGGGTGAGCGCGTCTCCGCACGCGGCGCAGCGCACACAGCGCTCGTGCCACAGGCCGTCAGTGACTCTGAGCAGGAACCTATCTGTGATGGCCCTCTGGCATCCCGCACACACAGCCCTCTCCGTCATGGCTGCAAAGATTTAGGACATTTTGCGGATTGAAAACCATTATTTATTATGGGACACATATTGAAGATGCACAAAAATGATGCATACACAACTTTACATTCAATAAACCTGCACAAAAAGGATTAGCTTTAATAAAAAAAACAATAATAATAAAAACGCCGCTAGCGAGTTGTAAAATGTTTAGCGCAAAAAATACATTTTTATAAAATTTTATAACTTTAGGGACACATTTGGAAAAGAAAAAAGAAAAAGAAAAAACAAGTTCCCCCTAGAAAGTCCATACCTGAAAAAGTTCCCCTACGGATAAAAGAGTTGTTTAGTTCCCAGCTCCCCTCCAAGCATCTCCTCGGTTCCAGTGTCCGAAGTTGCTCCGCTGTTCCTGGGCAGCAGCTGCGCATCAAAGTTCCCTTCTGACCGTTCACTTTGTAAGAGACCGCTGTGATTGACCGTTTATGTCAATACAATAATTAGAAGTAACGGGAAGAGAGGCGCAGACACGAGACTGAGGCTCGTCCATTTGCAGGTGCAGGTACCCCTCGCCCCCTCCTCGCGCTGCCTGTGCGTCGGCCTTTGTCTCACTTCCAGCCTCTCCCCTGCCTCTCTCACCATGCGTCATGTCACAAAGTTAGAGACTAAGAGAAACAGGAAAAAAGAACAAAAAAAACATTGAAAGTGTAGGGATTTGATGTGGTTTCAAAACATTAACATAAAAATAAAATGGTTATATAATACAAGAATATTAAGAAATAAAGCAGTTAGCACCAAATAGATTATAATAGATCTCTTTATATACAACATTACAGTTAACCTACCTTCCTACCACTTAAAGCTTACATTCCATGTTTTATGGTGTGTCCCTGACTTATGGATAAATGCGCGTGGCTATGCGTTCTGTAGGCTACTAACGACATATATCCTACAGTTTATTAAAAATATGCTTTGAATTGGTAATCTCATTGTTTCTTGTTAAAGTAGTCTATTATAACCTTTTTAAATGGCACAGAGAGAGTACAATGAACAATAAAAACGTTTAATGAAACTCACTAAAGGAATGAGCGCCCCACACAAGGACAGTTATGCTCTTTCATCGCCATCTAGCGGTCAAAAGGAGTACCTCTGTTGTGTGTTAACTGTATTTATGTCTCAGTCAAGTCAGATGAGCAACTCTAGAAAAGCATAGCAAGTCCTTGTGTGAAATGTCCACTGTGAGCATTGTGCTGCAAACAAGCTTGTAGTATAATTTATTTAAAGCAATGAGAAAAGAGCTTTCCATTTCAGTTATGAGTTAAAAGGTTTAAAAGAATAGCATACAGTCAATAGTAGCCTGATTAAAAAACATGCACACTATACAGGGTAATCCTCCAGTCAGTACCCATGACCAAGATACTGGCTCAAGAGACTGGATACAGTCGCCGGGTGCTCAGAGCGGCTGCCCACTGCTCATGACAGGTTACCCCAGCAACACTGGATAATGGATTAAATGGAACCAGCAACAGGGACAATAAAAGTGTAACTTTGCCTAATTATTGTAAAATACTATTCAATTCTATTATTCATCAATTTGAAATACACAGCACAATGTTAACAGAACTGTGAGGCAAAGGAAACGCAGGTGACACATTTTATGTAACAATTCAAATAACTTTATTCTGTAGGAATTCACAAATGTGTTTTTAGAAATCCAAGGATGGTTGCTTGATTTATACACTTTCCCTGTGAATATAAATCTTTTTCAAAATGCATTAGGTTGCTCTGAAAACAGACACCTGAAATTATCTATTTACAACTGAATCTGTTAAAAATTCTTTTTGACAGTGTTCGTGATCGTCTCTTTTGACCCAACCCTCATAATACTTTATATTCAAGTTCAATCACAGTTTTCCTCCTGCGTGGTAGAAAATATACTGCTTTACAGTTTGGATCAAGTCTTTTATTCCACCTTCATGTCACTGTCAGCGTTGGGTGTATGTACAAAGGGGAAGGGAGGGGGGGGCTAGTGTCATGTGATCTGATGCGGCGCCTCAAGCATCTCCATCAGAAACGTGTCAATGGGCGTGTCCCCAATGAGCTTGAAGAAGAACAAATGCTCCAGACATTTAAGGCCAATGGAACGAAGGGCAGGAAGGCGCAGCAGAAGCTTCGCGAACCTGACCAGATTAAAAAGGTAAAAAAAAAAAAACACAAGCTTAATTAATGATAACATGTGAAGCTGAAGCTGTGCATTATTGATAGTGAGAAGTGAGGTAAGTAGTAAAGTAATGTCATTCCTACCTGCCTGGCTGGTCTGGATATTTTTGTTTTGTATATGACTCTAATGAAGCATATACTTTTTCCCTTAGTGCTTCTACTTCAGATGGGTTTGAAAGACCCTTTGCATCTGTCAATATAAAAGTCACACATGTAAAATTACCATTCACAACTGCATAAACATAGAATTAGTTGTTTATAATGTGGTCTCATATTTAGCATTAAGTTGTGGAAATGCAGGTCTGTCATAGAATATTTTAATTAAATGTCCACAAACCTGGGTTGAAGAGGACAATGGCTCGTAAACAGCCCAGCTCCGTCTTGTCCATTTGCATGTCTTTCATTTTTGATACTAGCTCTGTCAAAACTCTAAATTAAAACAGCATTTGTGAGTCAAAAAACATACACAAGCAAAAAATACACAACGTGATTTCACAAGACATCAGCTTCAAGATAGTCTCAAGTGAAGTCTTCTTTACATTGGAAGTATCTACCTGTCAAAGATGGAGCCCACTCCTGCACTGTGGGCACTACTTCTGTGAACATGGAGGCCTGTGGCAAGCAGGATGCCATCTTTCACCGTCACTGAGCGATGTGAGAATGAAGCAATAAGCAGCTCATTCCAGCCTAGAGAAACAAAGAACAGTCACCTTAATGGATTGCTCATTCAGACATTTTGTAAAGGTATTCAGTGTCACTTTTCTTTTATAAATACAGCCACAATGACTTGGCATTTACATATTCAGACTAGTGAGGGAAATCTTTCACCAGCAGGGGTCAGTGATGGCAAGGCTGCAACATTACATTGCTTGGACTTAGCAAACTGTTTAGTTAGCTTAACGCTTTCAACTGAATGAGGTAAATACTTGATGCACATTTAAATTACTCATTTATCAATTAAAGAGGTAACCCCCTGAACTCCCTGAAAAAGAACACCTACACTTTTATGTTGTGTATTTGACATATACTGGTACATTTGGGTCTCTTGGTGTACCTGCTCGTAGTAGGATGACCTGGTCATCAAGAGGAAGTTCAGAGAAGTGCGGTATCCTCTTGGCCCACTCCACCAAAGTGAAGAGCTGCTTGTCGGCTGCTTGGCAAATATTTGTGACAGGGTCGTTGGTCTGGAGAGCAAAAACACGGCATTAAAACATCCAGTAAAATAAACATGTAGTTGAGTTGATGCAAGTAATCACAGAACTAGACTGAGCATTGTGCTTTCCAGGACTTTTGCCTTTTTCTTGCTTTAGAAGGCTGCCATTGATGGTATTCAGTAAAACACACAAGGAGAGACCACAAAACTCAAACTCATATTATATTATTAATGATAATGAATACAGTAAATCATTATTTGGAGCACTTTAAACAAATTACTCAATCTACAAATAGGTCTTGCAGATTCTCTCTCTAAGGATATAGTATTGATCATATTCATCAGACTAAAAGTAAGTTTATAGCCTTGCCGAGTTGCTTGGGCTTCCATCAGAATATGTTTCAGTTTTGGGCTCCACAGCAAGTTCTGCATCCAGGATCTTGTCCACCGGCATCTCCTCGTTGAAACTGCTTGTAGATTCCACCTCACTGTCACCCCGCTCTTTCCCACGCTGCCTTTCTTCCTGCACCGCTGCACAAAGTCATACACACCCATGAACACATTATTGTAACTGGATACTGCAGCTACACCACACGATCTTATTGAGTTATGTTTGTTGAATGAGTTTAAATTCAGTGTTCATACATTTTTGGTTTTGGTGGACTGGACTTTAAATGGGAACCAACCACAGATTTTTTTTTTTTTTTACACATAATTATTGTGACTAGCCGGAAAACTCATACAACATATTTATGATGATGTGTCTTCAGGTACTCCCGAAGCAGCAGGAGGCCATATTTACCTGTCTAAGCCTTTCTACACTGGCTTTCCATAAACTGAAAAAAACAGTTCAAATTTTTCTTCTTGCTTGCATGGCCCTTAATCTTATGCCGCCTTTAAATAACTTCTGAGAACCTGATCTCGCTCATAAAAAGCAGGTTTACGCTGCCTTTAACACTAAACTTAAGACTAGCCCTTTATACAGAGCTTACAGTTTAGGCATCTGTCTGCGGTGCTGCAACAGGCCTAGGGCTGGGAAGGTAAAACATGCACTAACCTTACTCTCGCCCTCATTTCTGCAGGTGTTCCCAGTCCATAGATGGAGTTCACCAGAACGCAAAGCACCCTTTCCTTAGCCCACTAACCCTAGCTATGTCCGCAGAGAATTTGTTCAATATTAAAGTTTTTTTAATGGCAGATGCTTGCTCATGGAGTATCTGCTGGGTGTTTCTTGTTATGCGTCTTGAAACAACTGTCATAAAATGGTGCTGTATAAAAATAATTGAATTGAAAATTGATAATAATAATAAATCTTTTCATGTATAGTACTTGTCTTGGCCTTGACTTGCTCTCTGTCCCCAAAAGTTTTTGTCTTGTCTTGGTCTCCATACAATCTACTCTTGATCACACCTTCTCTCTTCATTCCCATGGCCAGGCACTTCTGGTAGCGACAGTACTGGCAGCGGTTTCGCTGCCGTTTGTCAATCAGGCACTCCTTGCTGTCTCGACAAGTGTAGGATAGGTCTTTTCGGACAGTCCTTTTAAAGAAGCCCTTGCATCCCTCACAGCTGTATACGCCATAGTGCTTCCCTAAAAATAAAAATAAAAACACTGACATCAGAAAACATGACTCTGTGAGCAGGAACATAAATAATTAACCTGTTTTCTTTGTCACAGTTAATATCATTACAAGTAACAATTCAGCTGAACTGACATGAATCGTGACATGAATGTATCACTATTCCAATATTTGCCCTCTAATATTACCTGAGGAGCGGTCCCCACAAATAGCACAGATGTGCTTTGACATCCCCCCAGGGCTTGTGCATTGGTAGTTAATGTTTCCTAGGTTCTGTAGGCCCGGTGGAGGCTTGACGTCCTCTGAGCTGCTAACATTGTTCATAGAGTTCATCTGAGGATGACAGGAAGGAAGAAAATAGTAACAAAGAAGTGAACTTGAGTAAAGTGAAGAGAAAACAAAAAGCAAGGAAACAGAGGCCAGTAAGAGTCAAAAATGCTCCATAGTCTCATGACACACTCTCACTTCCTATATTTTGACACAGTGTCTTCCGTTTACCATGCATCTTTTTTCTACTTGTCCCCACCCACACATTTTACTGTAAAAGTAACTCACATGCTTGGTTAAAGGGCAGGGCTGAGTCTTCTGTCTGAGACTTGTCACACAGGTTTTTATATTTGTTGCAGAGGAGAGGTATTTAAGGGCAGTCACATGTGAACTAAATGTAGCTCCTAAAGATAGACAGCAGAGGGCGCTCATCATTAGAGTTATCAAATTTCCAAGGGGGAATAACAACTTCAGTATATGCAAAGGAATATAGTTTTCCCTCATATGTAACATACTTATAATCTTCTCATAACATTCAAACACAATTATTTCCACTCTGATAAATGTGCCATGTCACATTAACATCACATCAACACACACAGGAAGACCTTCAAGGAGCCCCCATGAGATGTTCAGGTGTGAATGACCCTCTGAGGTTAAAACAACTGGGACTCCCCACCACTTAAGAATAATTAATGAAGCATCTTGTGTGAAAGATAAAATGTCAGAACTAAACAACAAGTGCAGTTTCTGACTCCAACATATCTTCCTGTTTCTCGTATCGTCTTGGTGTCCTTTGACCTACATATGGTCCCACATCCTATATATTTGAAGCACAGCGACATATACAGCAGTTACCTCAGGCACTTCCTATCACTTATTTACAATGTGCACTCTCTTTTGAATAGCGACCCAGTGTTACTCTTAACCCAAGCCACTGCAGCTATGACCTAACACTAGCAGACAGTATACAAGACGTTGCTTTACAGGGCTCTAGTCAACCCTGAGTTTTCATGCATTAGAGGTAAAGCAGTCACACTTTACGCTCTTATTAAATCAGTGGAGAATGCCTATTTCTCTCTGGTGCACTTGATCTCACAGAGTTCACAAATAATTAATTGTGCACAACTACAGTTTGAGAGAAAAGGGATGTGGTGGATTTAAATGCTTGTTGGAAAATGCATGTCTGTCTGTTAGGAAAGATAACATCTTATCTTAGATTAGTAATCTACAAGACTGCAAGCACTATATATAACGATTATGGATGCATCATACATTCTTTATATGACACATGAAACGTAGTACATGCTATTTATAAAGCACTTAATGGACTTGCTAAAGGCTTAAGGTAATATATGTCTTTTGAGTTGAAATAAGACAGAGTTAGTAGGGATTGTTAAATAATTGTAAATAGGTTTATTATATGTCTGTACTACTGGTGAGCTAGAGTGCACATAAATGTCAGTTCATCTTTGAAAAAAACCATGCGATGCCATAAGATACAAGGACTAGGACACTACAGTGAAAAGACGGTTGTACCCTGCAGAACCTCTGACAGACCCTCAAGATGCAATCTATACTATCATAAAGCAATATGTGTTACTGTCAGCAGTGCCCTGTTGCAATGGCCTCAATTTGATGCACGTGTGTGGGAGTCAGTTTCTCTATATGATCATCACTGGACTGATTCCTGTGGGCTTTACAGGATTTTAAACAAACCACTTAAAAGCAAGCATCTCCATCAGCTCACCCTTTCTCTCCTGTAGATCCACTATGACACACCGGCCAAAGGTCATGTGTTTTGCTATTTATTATTTATTCTATTTGACAAGATTAAGCCTTTTGACCTTTATAACCTCTAAGTTGTAGTACTACTAAGTCACAAGACAAACATAAAATGTGCAAGGATGCAAAGAAAATGGTACAAATAATAATAAAAAAAATGTAATAAAAGAAACAAACCAAAAAAAACCCACTAAGCTTTAACTTTCTGGAGCTCATTAAGTGGCCAACTGTGTCTTTCCATGTGAACAGTAACACATCGCAAGGATGACCTTTACGTGAGAAGTTTAAAGGTCACTAGAATGGTAGGAGAGAAAGGGGAAAGCCAAAGCATGTCAGGGAAACACATCTGATATGCTTAACCTTCAACCTTGTGCCCACAGTCAGAGATTCCAAAATGTAAGCACATGATCAAGATAAGAAGATGACAGAAGCATAAAGTGCCAAAACTGTAAAACAATAAACCTCTATAAATAAAGTGAGTGCTGCAGACT
The DNA here is from genome assembly GCA_024349245.1 of Neodontobutis hainanensis. Classification (NCBI taxonomy): domain Eukaryota; kingdom Metazoa; phylum Chordata; class Actinopteri; order Gobiiformes; family Odontobutidae; genus Neodontobutis; species Neodontobutis hainanensis. Next base: position 7,442,651 of record JALDNG010000022.1, on the reverse strand, counting down.
GCAGACACATCCTGTGCCTTGGAAGAGCTACAGTTGAATACTTAAACCAGGGCGTCTGAAGTGCTATGAAACATGTTTGGTAATATTGGTTATATAATCTCACCTGTGGGCTGCCGAGAGGTCCGAAGTGGATGTTGGGCGTGGAGGGAAGGGATAGAGAAGGTGAAACCAGGGACGAGGTGATGACAGGATAGGGTGAAGCCAGGCCATTCATAGGAGAGCCTAAGGTGGACATAGGGGACGGCAGCGGCCTGGACGTGCTAATGACTGACGGGTGGCCAACCATGCCGCTCATGGGTGGGGGGTGGGGGTGCGCTGTGCTCATGGGCCCCGTCGAGTCTGGTGGACAAACAAGAGATCTGTTAATGATGGGAACTAGGAACAATAATCTAAGTTACAGCAAGGACAGAAGGAAGAGACTGTTACATTTAAAGATCAAACAAGAGTGTGCATCTGAAAACATACAGAGGAGCAACAATGCATTATGACTTTCTACTGTCAGTGTTGTGTAAATAAACGAAGCCCGTCTGTCTTTGGTCACAGGCTGCTGACTGTGTTTTGCATCTATTGATGTGAACTGACAGGCTGGCATTTACATAGATGACCTACTTAGAAAGGCTGTCACTCAATTAGCTAAAGGCCGTGGTGAGTAAATCCATGCATGTGCTGTAGCTGTGAGGACTTTCGTTCATCGTTAGGACAAATGTCATCGGTGTACAGTATGTGCACAGGTGTAGTAACAGACAGTCAAAGATGCAAATAATGACGTGACACATTCAAAAACAGATGAGTTGAAAATGTCTAAAAATAGAAAATAACCAATATTTTATTGATAGTTACAGAGACTGGCACTAAGCTCTATCTCAGTTTAATTCACTACTAAACCCAAAGCTTTTCAAAGCCATTTTGAAATGCAAACGCCCCTCTCTGTGAGAATATTACATATAAAGTAACAGAATTAGATTTTCATTATACATTGTGACAAAGGTCTTAATATGTCAGTTTTACTAATGGTTTTAAATCTATAGTGTTTGATTAGCTCAGTGTATTTTACCAAAATGTGCCTCATAATACATGTCCTTGTTTGAAGGGTTGAAATAACATAATTTATATCCCAACTGCAAAGTTCCTCTTTAGACAAAGGTAAATGCGTGAGGTAATGGTCACTAAAGAGCACTGTACATCTACACAGTCCTTTGGATGGATCAATCAAGAAAAAAATCAGAAGCCCTTTGACATGGAAACTTTGAGTCAGACAAAATACTCCAGGGGTTTAAGCTATTGCTTTGTGATTTCAAGGAATTGTGAAATAGAGAGGAAATGTGACATTGTCTGAGTGCATGTAACATTTTTGCACAAGGACACACTACAACCCACAGCTGGCCACTCACTCTCTCTCAGTATGCCAAGGAACAGATGTTGTGCAACTTCCTGTTTAGCGTTGAGACTATTGCCCCCACCCATTTTCTCACTCAGCCCACCACATCTGATCTCTGGCAGCAAAAATATATCAGGGCCTCCCTCGCTCCAACAGATCCTAGTGGATACAAGAGATTTTCTAAGACTAGGATGAAAGCATTCTCGTGCTGCTGCATGTAAACAACACAACCACTGCAAACCGTTTGTCACATCGGCAGCTTATGTAATATTGAGCACTGTACAGCTTGTACTGCATTTGATTTTGTGCACTGACCCCTCTCTTCATGTGCAGGGCTTGGGGTATTCTATTCTCAAAGCCAGCCAAGATATATAATGAAAAATCTATTATTCCTACAGCCAGCAGCCAGTCAAAGGTCCTGTGTGGACATCACAGTTTAAAAAACAGTTTGGAAATACCTGTTTAGTAAGGCTACACAATACACTCAAATTTATCTATTTTTGGCCAATCAGAGAGAAAAAAAAAAACCGCACCGTTTAAGTACATTTATTCCCTTCATTATCATATCATCATTACAATATTTAACAATGCTGTAAATAATATTCTGTGGCTTTACTGCTTAAGATCAGAGTCAAATATTCAACCAAAAAGAAGTTCATCTTCTTCAGTTCTGGCCGCAGCGTGTGGAGCATGTGAACGGTCAGCTGGTGGGATGCCTATAAGACAACAGCCAGCGAGGTGTGCATGTTTTGTGAAAGAAGTGAATGTTGTGTGTGTTTATGTGTGTGGAAGTCAGCCAACATGGTCAATGAAGTAAGCATAAATCGTCCCAGAGCAGTTTAAGAGCCTATCCTTGTATGACCCACCTCAACCGGCTGTTCTGTCTTTATTCTGGGTAAGTAACAGCAAATAAAAACCCCTCAGCAAAAATGCTATTGTAAGTCATTCATAAGACAAGATACCAAAAGGACAAAAACTGATAATTAACAATAAGACACACGCAAATGTCCACTCACATTCGCCTATAATCATTTTGGCCAGTCAAACTTATAGATAATTGCAAGAAGACTAGCATTTGATTCAGAGCAAACACAGAGACAGTGAAAGGCACCTTTGACCACAGGCGCTGCAAATCAAAGGTCACCTGTTGCCAAACTCCTGAACCAAGTTCAAAAAAGTTCCTATCTGCAGGCCACAATAACACTTATCATTCCCAGAAAATGCTGTAAAGAAGAAAATGACCTTTAAGTGTCCAACACAGTGACATTAACCCGACAGTCAAGGATTAATATAGGTTTAAATTGCAGAACAGGGATTACAATTACATACACCACTGCTGTCTTTAAATACATCAGTGCATTAATTCTTATCCAAAGTTAGATTGCTGACTGAAATGAATATTAAACAAAATCCCCATCATGCAATCAGTTGAGCATTGTATAATTTATTATCTTCTATTCTAAACACACTGATCTGCTGTTTAACAGTTTTTTAGAATAATTACAGACAACAAAACCCTGTAAACCCCTGACTGTTAATTATTGGGCAGTGGAAGGAGCACTCCAGTGTGTGGTAATTCAATAAGCCTTTAGCCCACTAACTAATAATATCTCCTGCCTGTGGAGCAGACCAACAGTGGGAGTGAATAGTGGGTTTGATGGGGTACAAGTTATTTGTGAACAACACACAACAATGTGTTCAGTGTGCATCAATCTGTTAGATTCCATTTAGTACATTTCTGAATGCAACTTTTACACTTGTTAGTCCGGTCTGGCTGCGTATTCGGTTGTGGAGCTGACAGAGCTGTGACAGTGACAAAAAACAGAGCGGCACCCTAAAGTAATCAGACGGGCAGCCTGCAGAGCTCATTAGATACACTGGGCTTGTAATTAAGAAATCTCTTCACTGTCAGCTGAGTCACCAAGGCTGGCCACAAACTCTCATTTCAAACACATAGTCGTCTTGCACTCTAAATGAGAAAATGTCAGAACAAAATCACCAGTCTTTAAACATTAATTTCTGCAGCAAATGAGGTTGATGTCTGATCAATTGTGTCAGTAAATCCTCTTAACTCTTGGTAAGTATCTGCAGCTCAGCAGGCCAGCTGTCAAGATGGTGGGAGGCCGAGGAGGGGGGCACATAACGAGGGATGGAGCAGAAACAACGGGTGGATGAATGCGTCCTGCTCTAAAACGGGTTACCTCCCCATCACTTCAATGATTCTACTAAACCTAAACTTAATCTCTTCTTGACTCAAAACATTGGATAATTAATTTAGCCTTTTAGTTTGGGTGTGATTGAGGAAATTAGATGTTTATGTACAGAAAGGCCTTGATGCATTGTTAACATAAATAAACACTGTCCATTTAAAAGGACACCTGCACTGTCCCATTTTCACCCATTCTGTCACATTGATTTCAGAAGTGAACATGTGAAAATGTAAAAATGTTGACTGTCTGCAACATTTGTTTTATTTATTTCTTCACAATTGCTTGAGCAATTGAGTTCTTTGACCCTGCATTTTATGCTAAAGTGAACTCATCACTCACACATACTTTCCCCAAAAAAATAAGAGGAAGCCAATCACCCCGCTTTTCTATGTTGTAATTACCAGACAACCTAATAAGAATAAATATTTTCCATATGTAAGTTTTCCATGCTTTACAAACACAGGCTAGAAAGTGGGATTTTACAGCGGCTCAATGAGGAGGCCAGGCTTGAGACTGAGACAAGACAAAGATTGTTTAGCAAGTGACAAAAGTTGTAACTTAAACACGAAGAGCCAACACTGGCTACAGAGGCAGAACGGGCTGACCAAACAATCCTGGAAAACAAACAAATACGTAGACTGAAAGGCCCCTGTCCAAACTGAGCATCTGCCCTTGTGACTTTCCCTGAGGTAACTTGTGGTTCCACGAAATAGGCGGCTTCTTTCTAAGTTACAGAAGGATAGAGAAAATTGAGAGACTGAGTCATGGCTTGACCAACTGTGTCAAACCAACCTGTACTTACAGTTCCCAGATAATAAAAGCTAAGAGTAAATTTGTATATATTCATTTTCTACTATGACCAGCAGCTGCTTTGTGCATGAGGTGGGCTACACTCTCGATGATCACCAGTCAGTCAAGACCAGCTCTTAGAGACATACACAGACAAACATTCACCTTCATATTTATTCACTAGAGGCAATTCACCTACATAAGCAAGGATTTGGACAGTAATATATTAATACACACCCTGAGACCATTTATTAGAATTTACACAGTGTTGGTGTAGACGCAACTGTAAATGAATAGCAAGGTTTTTAAACAGAAAAAAAAGATAAATATTGTTAATTTGTGTCATATAGAAGATATAACATTAAAGCATTAGGTCAGTTGCTTTAGCACAGAATAACAGGTTGAACATGTTAGGGAAGCTCTGTAAAGCAGTTTGATTTTCTTTTATAAAAACTAAAAAAAAAAAAAACAGGTAAGCCATAACATGAAGAAAAACAAAATGTCCTTAAGTATCATGTTCCCTTGGATGGAGAACTGCTGAGTACAAGTATGAATATGTTGAAAATAGACCTGTGAATATGGGTTCAGTGTGGTGTCTGTGTTCAGCCAGACCCTCTGGAACATTTTTCTCTAATTTTCTACGTGTGGGTGAAGCCATTAGCATCACTAGCTACAGTAAAAATTATTACTTTAGGTAAAGCATAGCTGTATTTTTTCCACATAAAATTTCAACTTTGACTTTACCAGAGGATCATGCCTTAAAATGTTCTTAGGACAGGCCATCTTATTTAACATTGGCCTCAAATATTAAAGGACATTGAATGGTTTTGATTGTGGATGCAAAGCAGTGATTAAAAAGGACAAAAACCAGAAGACTTGGATATGTACTGTATGTACTGTTGTCTAATGTAACGCCTCTCACACATTTTCAAAACAAACCCTTTTTATTAAAGGATTTAGAGAAGCAATAGGGAAAGGGTTGATTGAAAGGGACAAGTCATACAACAAGTCAGAGGGTAAAAGACAAGTTCATGAGAGCCTGAAGCATTATACTCATGAGACAACTAGAGCATCAGAAGCTTTTTAAAAATTGGACTGTCTAATAGTGGCAATGAATTCTGAATTTATAGGTATACTTCCAAATCAAATTAGAAAGGTGTGATAGTTAAAACATAAAAGCATTCAATGCCTTGTAATTTTACAAATGTGAAAATTAATAATATAAACATGTTAGCAATGAGCTTTTTCACACTCAAAAAAAGCTTTAGTAAAAATTTTGCAAAAGAGTGTGCAAGGATTAAAGGTATTATCGTAATGCATTTGTGCTAACTTTTAGTGCTCAAGCTTCTCTTGAGTAAAAAATTACAGAGCAGCAGCAATAGCAAATTCGATTCCCAATACTGACTATATGCCATGTTTTTTATGTCTAAAATACAACACTATTGCTGACAATACTCACAGTGGCCATAACCTATGTCCCTTCCAGGGCTGCCTCCTGTTACAGGTGATGTCACAGGGTGCCACATGCCTCTTGAGATGTTATTGGTGCTGGCAGGATGCCAGTTACACTGACCTCGAGTCAGACTCAACGCACTTGACAAGTGACAAACTAAAAATGAAACAAGTACTCCAAACCTCAGTTACTTCTGTCATCTGCACTAGACAAGATGAAATAAAACGGAAGAACATGCAGATGGGGTGGAACCATAGAGAGCAAAAGAGGCGGAGTCCACCAGTGCTGGTTATAGGATTACCCAGATTATCCCTCGCCAGAGATCAATCCCACTGGAGCCGTTTGCCGGCCGACAGTTGTACAAATCAGCTCTCCACCACCCCCTTCCCTTGTGCCTCCCTCTCTGTGAGTGGGCCCAAGTATCTGCCCACAGACACCTGTTATAGCAAAGAACAAGTCTGACATTGAAGCAACTTTTGCAAGGTGAAGTTAGTACTGTGGCACTATACAGTATGTTCCCAGTTACTCCCTTTTGTAAGACAGAAGAACTTGTGAAAACAGAAAGCACTTCTACAGCTCCTACTTAAAACTGTGTTCTTCATTTCCAGAAAATTAGCCGTAGGGTTCAACTTGTGCATAAGTCGCAACAATGTTATGCATGTAGCAACAGCACAGACACGCCAACAAGTGACAATAAAAACAACTTGAACACTTAAGCTCTGCTATCATGATAACTTGTGTGCACGGTTTGTGTTCTTAAGAGTAAAACATACAGCATTCCAGGAAGTGAGGAATTGTCTTTTGCAGCGGTCTAGAATGGCCAAGAAACACACGCATAATAGTGCAAACTTAAAACAAATATATACCTTAAAGGCACTAAAACAATGCCTGCCAAAGCTACTGGGAACCTAAGCAAACTACAACACAATCCCCAGTAACATGCTAGAAAATAAAACCAGGCGTTGGAAGTTTAGAGCAGTAATAAAGTTTATTATGCTAGACAGTGTGCCAAAAACACTTTTAAAATATTCTGCTCAAGAACTCATCCAGGTTGCATTCTTGGTCTTGAAAGTAATATCTCATTCAACCTCATCCAAAAAATGTAAATTTGGCCCAGATTAAAGTGCGCAGCTGTTCCTTTTAATTTACCTTGCCGTCCTATCAAATGCTGATCATGTTTTACCCTTTCAAAACAGACAGCGCTAACACTTGTGAAGCCTTGCTGCGCATGTGTGCATCTATTTTACCAACATGACTCAACAGGGTTTCTTGGGCAGTGCACCTGCATGTAGCCAGCTCAAATGTCCACACAGCACTTGAAGGACAGCACCGGTAACAGGAGCCGCCGAGTGACAGTAAGCTGGCTAGAAAGTTCCTGCTACTGCACAAGAAGAAGCATGTGCACTGCAGTGTGATAATTGTGGCACACTTGTAACATGCTAAATTAAGAGCCAAAATTAGCATTTACAGATGTACCAATGGAAATATATGTTGAGCAAAAGATGAGAAGAAAATGTTATGCAGAGTGGGTAGGGGCATACATTTTAACTCTTGCACAACATGCATCGCAGTGTCATTAATAAAACAAGGTTAAAGTCCCACACAGATGTAGAAGGGTCATGTCCTCATCTTTCTTTTTTGTGTTGCTTAGTGACATTTTTTCCTTTTCATCTTTTTCACTTTGATAAGTTTTGAGTTCTGCGATTTTTATTGTAGGAATAAGAGAGCAGCAGAAAATAGCTGCAAAAAAGATTATATCTATTTTCACAGGCTTAAAGCTCCCATCTGTCTGACTGTTTATTCTCTGATAGGAACATACTTTGAGTATGAAAATGAAAAATGAAAAAAATATGAAAAATGCTAAGAAAAAGAAAGAACCATGCAAACAAATATTCTCAAAGTCAGCCCATGTGAACTCCTTATTCAGAGTATTGCAGTAACTCAAAATGGACAGTAATCAAAATATCCAGGTACATAGTTAGCGTCATATTCAACTAACGCATTAAAAATCCACTAATAGACAACACGTTTACCACATGTTCCTTAAAGAAATGAGTTATTATATGTTACTACCAGTCTAGGGTCAGTTAACATCCATCCATAAAAATCATTAGCATATTATCCTAATGTGTCATAGTGCTTATTCATTTCTTGCTTTACAACATACAATGCAATAAAGCATGAATTCTATTTTGTATGCAACATCATTTTCAGCAGATACAGTTCTATTAAAAGTGAATCAGGGTACCTGTTGTAACATCTCAAATAAATAAGGGTTTAGTGTGTGTCCACAGGTCACACACATGTTGTAGTTGTTTTATTACTCATTACTTATACTACATCTCATAACTTATTGCTGCAGCCTGAGGGCCTCTTGGGGTTCTCTGCTGCAATTAAATCAAGGCTTTGACCTTTTTCACTAATGACTAATTACTGGCAATTAGCCCACAGAATGGCCTCCTTTACGCCCCTTCCTTTCCTTCACACACAGTGCAGTCCAAACAGACAGACCCACTGGCACGCAATAAAATAAAATAAAAAACAAATAGGTGGCTCCTGTGCATTGTGTGCTAATGCAAGTGTTACAACTGAAGCGTTGCAGGTCTCTCAAACTATAGAATTCCTGAGTAAATATCTGTGAAAAGCCACACCCCTTTCTACCTGTGTGGTTTATGTCCTGTGAAGGAGTGGGTGGGGAAATTCTCTGCGTGACAATCAACAGCAAGAGAGCAGGTCTAATGCTCCAAAAGCCAAACAGTTCCACCCACATTCTTTAAGTCACATGATATAAAAGCTATAGTGAGAACGCAAATTTGCAAATATGAGGTTTGAGCAGGAGTGAGGGACTGGTTGTGTTCATCTATCTCTGCTTCTGTGAGAGAGAGTGGAAGGTAGATTACTGACCCCTGGTAAGTGATGAGTTCACATTAACTAGTGTGACCTCTTTCTCCATACCCCCCCCTCTTTTATTTGGCTCCCCTCTCTCTCTGTGCTGTTCTGCTGTGACTTCCCCGATTTGTGAGCGAAGACAGAACAAGCGAGCAAGCGGCTGTCAGCGCGTCTAGAATCACTTCCACTGATGGAAAATAAAAAAGTGCTGAGAGAGAGAGAAATTGCTGATTGTACTTAAAGCAGCCTGGAGCCATCCTGCATCAGGCCTGCTGAAACACAGCACAAGGCTGGGAAAAGACACTTGAGTGAATCATGAAACAATGTGCAACTAATCACCAGTTCTTCTCAACATTACTTTTGCATTAGCCATAATTTTACAACAAAATCCAGCAGCTAATTAATTTTAAAGTCGTCATTTTCTTTAACTAGAGACAAGTGTTATTGATATTCTGTTCAAACGTATTTCATTTGAGAGCTGTTTTTTGAAAGCTACTAATAAATAATACTCCTTTTAATAATAGAACTTTTAAAATCACTGCAAACTTTTGGCTATTCCTTAAAAAACTTTTTGACAAAATTACTAGCTTAATTTTCTTGATGACCAGTGTACTCATGTAGTTTTTTGGAAACTATCAGTTTCTTGGAAAAAAATTACAAATATTTGATTTAAAGATGAATTTGGTTTGGATGCCTGTGTAAAACCATAATGAGACAACAGGCTTAACCAAGTATGATAATGTTTTTCGAGGTTTTAAACAGTCCACACATTGTTAATTCAAATATTTGTTAAAAATAAAAAAAATAGGAAAAAAATAACTTGATGATAGACCTGTTTATTTGTCAGTAAATGGAAGCAGGTAAACTATATGTAGGTACTGACAGGTAATGTCCTTAACAATAACGGCTCAGTGCATTTCCACTTCTCAATAGACTGGTCCTGGATTTGAAAGCATTCAATTAGGAAACCACGGTGTTGCCTCTATACTGTGTGCTTCCCTGTCTATGCGCTGTTCTCCCAGATGTCTCTATCATTCTCCTGGGACCTCCCTTCATTATGGAAACAATTTTCAGCGCCCTCCAAATGGTGCCGCAGATATCTGTGATAATACAAATGGGCCACGCAATTTTGTCTTCAAAGCCTCATTTCATTTGTTTCCTCGCAATACCACACCATTAGCTTTAATTTTCTTTCACAGAGTACAGTGGTTTAGGGACAGATTCCATGTTTTCACTGCAATGCTTTGACAATGAGTGTCTTTCAGGGAGGGGGCAGAGAGAAAACATCACATGATAAATGATGCATATAGTGTGACTAAATGATAAAAGTATTAAAGATAGTATTAAAGATATAAAAGACACAGAACTCTTTACTTGCCACATACCGAGTCAGGTATATCTTCCACATGTTGCCAACTGGACTCTGCTTGTCTCTATTGATTTCTATTTAGACTGTCAAACATAAAAGCTATCAGATGGTTAAGTGCAAAGTCTAAAAATCACACCAAGCTGGCTGTCACTGAGCTGTACTGTAAGGATGGAGCTGACCAAGGCGAGTCTTTATAATCCCAACGCTGCTGTTTGTCATCACCCAGAGCAAACTTGTTTATCAGTAAGAAAGATCCGCCATTCCGCTGGCGCTTGAGTGTACTTCACTGAAGATCTGACGACGATCGCAGACCAATAAATTGTGGTTCTGTCTCAAACTGTTTAGCAAGAGTCGCGCGACAACCCTCATAAATTACATAACCGCAATTAAAGTGCCAACCCTTGACCTTGGCTGACCGGCACAACCAAGATCACCTGACTTTTGTGTTGTTTGGTTGCGCTTTTTTACTTCGACTGGCACCACTTCAGAAACTATAATCACCAGAGAGAGAAACAGTAGCTGCAGAAACATTTGGTGAGCACACTATTGAGTGGTGAAAGTCCGCGGTCGCTTTCGCGCACAGCACACAGGCTGACAAGACGCCATGAAGCACACGCACTCTCCGCTGCTCTCAACAAACGCAGCGGGTAGAAGCGGAATCAGCAACACTCGGAATACAGCGCTGAGGTGTACTTACTTAGGTGTAAATACGGATCATTACTGTCCATACTGTGCGAGTTGTTGTGTCGATTTCCTAGAGTCGCTGCTGCTCCGCATCCCAGCGCATTCCTCTCCCAGCCTGACTGAACTCTGCAAGGCGGCTCTACACAGGGGCCCAGTGAGGGGGGTGGGGGTGCGGGGGGCGGCCAAACAAGGCTTCTCCCAATGACAACAGTGGTCGATATCAAGCTCCAACAAGATTTTAGCAAAAGATCTGGCTTGCACGCTGTTGCTCCTGTTACTTGGTGCGGACTGCCGACACACAATGGCGCTGCTTTGTAGTGTTCAGTGTGGCCGTCTTCCTTTACTGCACGGCAACTGTAAAAAAAATAAAATAAATAATAAAATATTTACCTCACCGTGTTATTTTGTAAAAGCTAGTTTTCTAATTATAGGATAAAAGACCCAGTGAGTTGTTATTTTCATCCTACTCGATAGGCTAACAGCTGACTAGTCCACTTAATAAATTAGGTTTGATTGAGTAAAGTAGCCATTTAGGTTCACGTGACATTTTGTAAGATGTAATGAACCTAACATAATAATGTAAAAATCAAATAAAATTATTAATTTGCCCTATAAGCAATGAAATGGCTAGCTAAATTGTAAAGAGGGATATTGGTCAAAATTGAAATATAATAAAATAATAAAATTGAATATGGGAATAAGAATACTCTTCTGAGAATGTTTAAATTGGATTAGATTTAAAAAAAAAAAACATCAAAATGACAATTTCTAAACACTAGTTTTAGAAAATAAAACTAACTAAATTTTATTTTTTTATTTTATCTAAACTACACCACAATCCAACTACGATTAGCCTAGTTGGCCTAGCCTATTGTTTCCGTGTAGCCTATGCTAGTGTATGTGCATGAAATTCAAACGTAACATGCTCTTTTTATAACGCCCATGTTGTTTTCGGTGATATTTCCCTTCAGTGTTTACCTCGTGCCAGTGGTGGTCCTAGTCTGGGTACCCCCCCGGAGTCCCCCCACACCCCTCTTGTGAGCGCGGGGTCATGTAGGGGTGAAGCCGCCGGTACCTCAGAAGGTTATTCAAGAGTCAAGCTTGCTCTGGGGTATTCACAGCGTTGAACTGTGGAGCAGCCAGACGCTCCGTCAACGCCGGGCCGCTGACCACTCTCACACTCACCGCTAATGGGACAAGCACCCTCAGCTCCAACGTCCTCGTAACAGCGTCCCATAAAAGAGCGCAGGAGGATGCTAACCAAGATGAATGGCGTTTTTTCCCCCTCTCTTGGCTCATTCTGCACTAATCAGAGCTTTTCATTTGTTATGGCCTCGCGCCAGCCCCTCTGCGGCTGCCTCCATTAGGCCCACATAACGTATAAATTCATTAAAGTCAAAGAGAGACATTAAAATTGCCATTTGTCACGCCTTTCTTTGTGTGCCCTAATGGTGGCACATGGTTCGAGGCATTGAGATGACTTTAGTAGGGTTTTTTTTTTCTCCGCTGCAGTGCATTATGGGAATAACGTGGGAACTAAAGGTGTTTTTCGAAATCATCCACGTTATAGCCTACCTCCAGCTTTGTATAATAAGAATATTAATGAATCAAACAACTTACTTCTCCTTCCCTTGTTTACTTTGATTACATTACAAAGCTAATTGCTTTGGTATAAGAGAGTTTTGGTGTACATCCAATCCATCCATCAACTTGTGACTACCCCCCCCTCCAACACCAACACATACAACCAGTCAATGAAGCAACCCTTTTGCACTAATCCCTTTGTATTCACAGCACCATTCCCTCCAAACAATGTCCTTAAAGCTTAATCCTAAACCAAGCTTCACAAACCTTTGCCACCTGCTAGCTAAACACTTGTGTGGCTAAAACGCCAACACAATCAGAGCCGTCTGTTCTGAACCTCATCAAAGCCTAAAATCCATATATACATGCATGAAGAAACACTTTGGCATTTGTCCACCATTTTCTCCCTCTTCCGTCCTTCCCTGGCTTCAGGATGGTGGGTCCAGCTCGTCGTCATGGGAGATAGCTTTCTCCATCTGCCTCTTCTGTCATTAACCCGTCTTCATCAAGCTTTATCGAAGAGGACCCCCACCTCCAATGCACCACTAGCATCCCAGACCCTCTTCAGCCCCCTGACACCCCCTGCCCCTTGGTCCCTATACATAAGCCTGAGATGATAAGTGTTCACACTCTTTGTGTCGGCCAGGATAAGACAATGCCACACAGAGCTACAGAACATCATCCATCTCATAGGTCATCAATCTGGCACACAAAGGATGAAAAGTAGCTCAAACAGCTTTTTGCAGGGGGGTGTCTCTGCCTAGAAGAACCTGGATCTCCTTCTTGTTCTGTTTTACTCGGTTAGATCACTAACTCATTTCTTTGCTTTATGCCAGTTGGGTGTTAAATGTATTTTGACAATGGGTTAAAAATACCGTCCAGAACAGACTGCAAGTTAAAATTTCTAATGTTTAACGAAGTTAGTACTTTTCTAGTAGCCCTCATTTAAAAGCAACATCTGTTGTACTGTTTATTTTTTAAACTAGTAAGGAAAGAACAACAAAAAGAAAGCAGGTTATACACTTAATGCAGTGTTCTGTCCATTCATGTTAACAGCAACAGAATTATCTTTTAACCTTAAATACGGATATGAAAGCATTATGATTTATTTTACCAGTGAAGATAGTGTCAAAAAAGTAGTACATTGTAGCTATTTGTAACACTATGTCATTTGTGTCCAAAGCCTGTCCTTTTTACACAAATGTCCTTTCAAACATTCTCCCAACACATAAGGTTAATCTGTTAATCTCCTGTATGTGTCTGAGTTTGAGAGGCTTTACACACAATCAATATGATGAGTCCTAAACTGTATAGACTAAAACAAGTCCATGTCATCACAGCAGCACTCCTATCAGGCATGCCTAGATTATCAGTGCACATCAGTAAATGTGATTTTGGCACATGTGTTGTGATTGTTTCAGCAGCACACCTTGCTCTTTAAAGTAATCTGGAGTTTTCCTGCGCTTGAACTGTTGAACATGCTCATCTTTTGCATACACTAAAATTAGTTGTTTATTTATTGATTTATTTTGCTAACACTGCACACCAGTCAAGCAGGGAATCAAGCAGACCACCCGAGGTTAATACTGCACAACCTGAAATGTTCATGGAGGATTAGGTCCAGAGTACACCTGATACTGATTTTTAGCACCTCATGTCACCCACTACTACACCTAAATGTCTAAGAATGTACCATTTAGCTGGCTTACTCTGTTTCTACTGTATTTCTATTTTGTCTATTTAAAGTCTAGTTGGAGATGCTCTTATGGTACTCTCGAAATGTATACTGCATATATACGCACACACTTCCAATCATATACACCTCCCATAATGTTAACACAACAAGCAGCCTTCTATATCTCTCCATGACCTGAGACGGGCAGGTCAGATTTCAGCAGACCCCTCTCACCCCAGAGTGACACTCCCCTCTACCAGGAGGCTTCAGTCCATCCAGGACCAAAACCTCTCGCCACAAGAACAGTTTTTCCCTAATGAACAATAACTACCCTCCTGAGCCTCCTTCCCCCCACCCTACCCCCATCCCCCTTCAATAACCCCTCACACATCATCTGTCACTTGGATCCATTTGCACTATTATGTAAATACATGTCTATGCACCGGACTTGCTTTTTAGTGTCTATTTTGTTTTGTAATTTTTTGTAAAATTCTTAGCAGGTCTTACTTTTTTAGCTTATAGTATTTATTGTAAAATAATACTAAACTTAGTTGTTTTTTAAATATCTTTTGTATCGTAATCCTGTGTTTTTGCACCAACATGCTACAACAAATTCCTTGTATTGATTAAACGTTTTCACTTTACCTGGCAATAAACCTGATTCTGACTTGGATCATTACCAATGACTTCTGCTGTCAGCCTATATTTTATCATTTTATAAGGCCTTATGCCATCAAAAACACTTAACGCCAAAACAAAAAGAAACTAGGCAGGAGCCTACTATGGTTTCCCCTGAAGCCTGATTTTAAAATATGCTTATATCCTTTTGCCTCAAATTTTCCAATTGGTTTACTAATTTCACTGTGCACAGTAGTTTTATAACGACGCCTAGTGGTCAAGGGGGCCATCACATCAACAGTGTAGTTTTACTTGTTAGAACCTCGGTGGCACCCGTAGATCTACGGTAAAAGCAGACGTGTATCTGCGCCGAACAGGAAGTTTTCACCAAAACATTACAGCTGATGAACGACAATGATAGACAACCGATGAACTGTAGTCGAAAAAGAGCTTGTTGCACTTGGATATTTTACTAATGAATTCAAAAGAGAATGGCATCTATTACCACGTCAGACTTAGAAAATCCACACCATTTTCCTGTAATGGATAATGAGACAGGCATCATCTCTATCGACCAGGGAGGCGAATGGGGTAAGTGCCTCACACATTTTCCAGAAAGATCTACAAAGGACAGACATATTTAAAGAGAAAAACAAAGTACCTTTCCAAACAGCTACATTGTGGTAACACAATGGGTAACACTCATCAAGTGGCTTGTGTTTGGTGGTCACATGTGTGTAGCCTACTTCAGCATCACTATTAGCAGTTTAGCATGTTAGCATGTTAGCCGCTGCGACTCTGATGATGTAACCGGTCAATGCTAGATGTAATAAGAAGTAACAACGACTTGACTGATATTCCAAATATATATTACACTAATAATAATTATAATAATATTAATATGTATAGTTTACACTGTAACGCTACTTTACATTATATTTTACTGATGTTAAAATATATGTGATAATATACTAATATACTACAATAATATTTAAGATTTTAATTTAGTTAGATAATGACAATATATACATTATTTTAAATGGGCTGAATTGCACTTTACTCTGCTTTATGTTGTTATCTGTGTTACACAGATATTAGCCTGTTTGATGAGCTGGACAACCTGGGCGATGCAGATGAGCTGCTTGAGGCCCTGGAGCATGCTGGCTTTGTGAGTTTCTCATTTTCATGTTATGCAAATAAGTAAATTGGGCTGTACCAAAAGGGAACATAAGTAGTCAAAGGGAATTCAGAAAATCTGCACTTGTTAACAAATTTAATACATTGAGAAAGTGGCTGCATTACATGGTAAAGATAGAATAGCTCAAGATATAATGTGCTTCATTATTCCAAACAGCCCTCTACAACAATGTGGAGATGAATATATCTGTGAACGCACACTTCTATCTGACCCTACTGAAAGAAATATTCTGCATGTTATGCATTTAAGAAATTATGAAAATAAAAATAAAGAGATTTACCATTAGGGGTAACACCTTAGATTACAGACCACTACTTACAGGTAATTAATTACACAGGTAATTACATGTAATAATAATAATACGTTACTTACGTTACTTTGTCTATTATAATTTTTGAATACATTATGAAAATAATGGGTAGGTGTAATTTCTTGGCACAGGGGTACCAGATGAGACAATACCAGAACTACACATGTGTATTATTAATTTGAGTTTAACATTGTTTAGGATATGTCAGTGTCACTAATCAAAGTTAGGAAGTAAAGGTTTTATTTAATACGTTTATTTAATAGTAAAAGTAAGATGTTTTTTTTTTTTCTTAAATCAGTAGTTCTTGTAAAATGTGTCTTCCAAAGTAAATGTATTGATGTCTTTAATAATTAACTGTTTAATGTATGTAAATTTGATTGGAATCTTTTCTAAAGTTGCTTGCCAGTAAGCAAAAAGTTAATGTCAAGCCCTGTACACAATGTATAATATTCAAAGTATTCAGTACAGTTATTTAAAGAGAGAATGTTTAGGCAGGAATGAGACAACTTTACCATTTAAAAAATACACTGTCCAGCTGCTTGCCTAAGATTCTTAATGATCATGTTCAATAGAGATTAAATTGCCACCAAATACACCAGACGGGGACACAAATACAACAGTTAAAATTCAAACACTTCAAAATGTCAGCATGTTTTAGCCCCTTGTGCTCAACTTCTGTCGCTGTGTTCTGCTCAAGTTATGCACAAATTGTAAAAGATGTGCTGCCTTTAAAGTTAAAGACAATAAATATTTTCAAATCCATTCTAAATCTGTATAAAAAGAATAGGGTTAAAAACTACATCAGAGTGAGAGGTATTTACCTTAGTGCAAAGGTTTAGCTGCAGAGTGAGTGCTCTCACTATTGTTTTTGTATAATCTGCTAGTCTTTGACGTATCTGCTGCTTTCTACAACTTAGTTGACATTGGAAAAGAGTGAAAAACGACTACTTTTGAACTGTAATCAATAGCTGAGTGATCACATGTCAAGAGCAACTGTTCAAAAGCCAGCATTTTACCTCTTTGCAGATCTGTATAATTTGTAACAACTGTTAACACAATTTTTTTTAATACCACGCTGACTTTTATCACCACCATACTGTTGATTGTCTCCTAAAATAATTGACGGGTTCTGACAAGTAAAAAGTTACTTCACCATTTTTGGTAAATTTTAGTTTTATTTGATTTGTGTCATTAAAGATCATACGTATAAAATGTTTTTGGTTTCATAGGCCAATGATGGATTTCATTTGGATTTTGATATTGACACCCCCCCCTGGAATGAAGTGGACACGAGCTGTGGAGGTACAGTACACATCTTTCTTAAGCCCTTTCACCTTCTTAGAATTAAAAGTTATACTGAATGCACTTATGTTGGTTTTGTCATGCATAGTTGCTTGCTTAATATTGTCTCAACTCAAATAAATGAGAATGACATAGTTGTATGTACCTGTGTGCAAAACTCAGTAAGAAAGAATATGCATTAAACAGATTGCCTTGTTCTTTGTCCTTGTGTATCCAGATGGTAAGGTGAGTGTGGACTCTCTATCACCTGCCCACACTTTGAGCTCTGTCGCCTCTCCTGTCTCCATGGAAGCCTTGTCCCCATACTCCTTACACGTGAGTCATTGCCTTCCATATGGAATTTTGAGATTTTTTTAGTTTTAGAATTGGGTTTTCACAATTTTTATATATGTATCACCTTGTTAGATGTGCAGTTGAAACCAGGCAGACCCTCTACCATATGGTGTCCAAACAACAACAGCTGTTTGATGGAAGCACACACACCTCAGACATTTAATAACAAAAGCCTTAAACACCTTGTCAAATTAATATTTTGCTGTCCATCTGCACTGTTTGCCACCCCCTTGTTGAAAAAAGGTGCTGACAATTTCAGCCACATTACCATAATTTAGTGGGCAGATGTTTTCACTGTGTGTCAAAACAAGGACAAGGGTTACATCTTTATCTGGCCGTAATGTAATAATTTTGTATGCTACTTGAATTTCCACAAGTTAATACAAGGACATGTTTTTGTTCCACAGCCTTTGCGTTAGAACATGCTCATATGCAAGCAAGAACGTTTCCTTAAAACTTCTACTTTCAGATACATTCACACACAGCTATAATCAGTAGAAAAATATATATAAATGGATCACCCTCTAATTTACAAAATTTCTTTATTTACTTGTATATCTAGGATGAGGCTCTTTCTCCACAATCTCAGCACTCTCCTGGATCAGTGTGCTCAGAGTCCAGTGGCTTTTCTGAAGCCATCACACCAACTAAGAAAGCACCAAAGAGGACCAGTCAGGCTGCACAAGGTGAGCAGTATCTCTCTCTAATTTAAAGTCACGGGTTGTATAAAACAACATGGGTTTACCCAGAAAAAAGTATTTAAAAATAACCCCACTATATTTAAAATCCTGATAGATTTGTCTAAAAACACCATTCCTATTTTGTTATTTAAATTTCAGCAGCCAAACCATCCCAGCCCACCAAAAGGCCAATCCAGTTAGGTCCGAAGGTTTCCATTCAGCCCAAACCACTGATTACAGCTGTGCCCTTGGCTCATGCAGCAGCTCCCCTGCAGGCCAAGACAATCATCATTCAGCCTTTTCAGAATGCTGTACTGCCGGTTGTCAAACCAGCTCCTGTCAGCATCCAACCCGCGCCCCCTCCAGGTCAGAGCTCACACTGCAACACAAGATAAAAGAAGGATTTGCCTTGATTGCTTGTAACATTCAGTTTGTTGTAATAATTGCAGCACAGTGAATTAATTTTAGTTAAAATATTTTATAGTTGTCTATGTTAATACAAACAATTAGTTTAAAAAGTTTATGCTTTAGTTTGCTTGTTTCACTTGACCTGCAGAGGGAGCTTTAATCTTACTTTTTGCTTAAAAGTAATGGTTGTATCTTTGTTACAAAGAATTCTGTTTTGGCGAATAAAATAAAAAAAACGTTGGTCTCAATTTTGGGACATTGCATACATTTTCCATAGAAGGTCTAATAGTCATGAAGGTTTATATCTTACAACACTGCACAGTAAACCATAATAGGGAGACATCTGAGTTGACACAGTGTGTTATAAGGTAAGGATATATAGAAAATGTGGATTGTTTGTGTTTCTTGTGTTGAAGTCATTATTTCAGTTGTTTTGAGGTTCAGCCTGTCTGGCTAACTAACCTGGTCTCCTGTGTGTGATGTCAGTAGCACCCAGGCCAACATAAATACTTGTGTCATGGCCTGGAATCCAAGTGGGTGGAGTCATTAACATTTCACAACGTGAATTTGAACTTGGCTCCTCTTATTTCTGGTAATGGCCAAACTGGCAGAATGTTTTGACCAGGTCATCCAATCTTAAGACCTGAGATAAAATAAAGACTTCAGTGAACACTCTAGTGATAAAGGTGAAGAATCAACACAATGCATCCAGCATAGAAGAAATATACATATATCCAAGTGAGATGATTACTCCACCTTTTTAACAAAGCAGCCTTTTTTTTCTTTGTAAACAAACACACTGAGAGGTGTTTGTGAGACTTTTACATTCTTTTGACTTTAAGCCCTATTTCTTCTTAAAAATGGATGGCTTGGGCGCAACATAAAGCATTGGCACCACCTTCATTCATTAGCAGTTTATGCTAGCGTACCTAGACTATTACCACTGACAGGTTGTTTAGAAATTGAGGGACAGGTCAAGCTGATGAATGGTTCCTGGCACCAGTAATCGGGTATAGGTCCGGTCAAACTCCTCAAGACTCCCACATTCACTGATCATTTATAATTTGTGATATCATCTTTCTCAAATTCCTATTATTTTTAATCTTTTGTGGACATTTGTGCCACTTATTGAGTTACTGAATTGAACACACTTTAGTGTTT
Organism: Neodontobutis hainanensis; assembly: GCA_024349245.1. Classification (NCBI taxonomy): domain Eukaryota; kingdom Metazoa; phylum Chordata; class Actinopteri; order Gobiiformes; family Odontobutidae; genus Neodontobutis; species Neodontobutis hainanensis. The sequence goes on along the minus strand of JALDNG010000022.1, from coordinate 7,422,610 downwards.
TACAGTGGAAGTTTTAAGAGCGTAGGTCACAGTGATGAACTTAAGCACCTGTGTTTTTCAAGTTAAGGTCGGTCTTCAGAGGTGCGTGGGATTCCCAGAGCTGTCCCATCTGCTGCAGGAGGTTCCACATTGGGTTAAACATTTTTAAATGAACATCAAAACAAATACTTGATGACTGGACATGCAAACATAGAAAAACAAAATGGGTCACTAGCATAATAACAGACAGTGTAATTATAGCAAAATATGATTATAGTACAGCAGAGCCCTGTAATATGATGATAATATGTAATGTCTACGTCTTGTGTGCCTTTCCTCAGGTCACCCCATAGTGTTGTCTCACCAGGGCCAGGTGCTGCAGATCCAGACCCCACACCCACTCGCTAGTAACTTGCTAACCATGTCAACACTGAGTCCAGAAAGGCCTGTCCCTGTCGCAGCCCCACCAGTGGTTAGCCTCTGCGCTTCTTCAGATGATGATGTGAGTCTTGCCACTGTTGTTGTTTGGGTGACAACTAACTTTCTCTTTCTAGTGTTTAAAACGCACATTGGTACAGGAAAGTCTAGCATTAAATGTGTCTGTTCTTGGTCAAAGTTTTCCTTATTTTAATTTGTTTATATTTTAATCATAGGATTTAATTTAAGCAGCCTAAAATGTTTATTCCCAAGACCTTTTAAAGGCAGCCTCCCTACAGGGAAAATCACTGCATAATAACATTCAAGAGTTGGGTTTGGGGACATGTCCTGGCTTGTGTACAGTTACAGGCAGCTGCATGTTATAAAGCATGTAAGGACTTGCCCACTGGTTCCCATGATTTGGTTGTTGCCATAATCACACAGACTGGAACCTGTCCCACATGCATTTGGTCATTTAATGACTTGTCTTAGATTGCACAAACCATTAAATTCAATTTTGGAGGAAAATAATTGTTCTATTGCATAAGCTATGACTTGTGTTGCATGTTTTTTCACACCAAAAGAAAAGAAAGACTTTTTCAATCCACAAAGATATGCAATGTTCATTTTAAAATACTGTATATTTTTTTTGTTTTGGGGGAATTGATAACTATAAGAAATATAGGTGAGTTTCTTTTCTTTTGAAACAGAGAACAGAAATAGATAGTTTCTTAATAATATGTGTTTTAAAATTTTTTGTGGCTTTATTGGCAAGACAATCCAATAAAAACAACAGCAGTTTAGACTGCCATTGAAGGACATTTATTGTCCACATAAACATGGATGACAGAGAATGTAGGGGTGAAGTCAGTACAACTGCAGTGATATAAAGTCAGCACGCATCCTGCCTACCTTTTAGCTTTCTCACAAATTTTTTTGACTAAGGTCAGAGTAATAACAAGTCAGGGAAGCGCATGCACACAGTGATGATTTTCAGCACTCTTGTAATGCACTATTGTCTGAATTTGCAGTGGGCATACACATTTCATCGTTTAAAATGACATACTGTATGTTTTAATACAAGCATATGATCTCTCAGTAACTGTTGCCATCTTTTTCTGAATGCGTGTCCTCTTTTAATAGAAACATCTGTGCTATAACAACCAAGGGCTAGTTGTTGGCCCTATTTAACATTTATATAAAATACAAATGTTGTTCAGACTGCTCTTTCAGCCTCTATTGCACATTGAGGGAAATCTGTTGACTCAAATTCTCTGTTGTTTTAGGCTTTAGCCTTCAGTTCTTAACAGCTTGTCTGACCTTTTGTGAGTGGAGGAAGAGTTCTCACAGCTTTTTGTCTGTGTTTTGAGTTTTGTTTTACTCAACTGTACAATATATTTTACTGATAGTAATATATGTTACTGTCACCTATGTCATGTTACTATAGTTATCCTGTTTATAATAACTGTTCTCATAAATCTACACATAATATTGTTTTGCTTCAGACATCTGGACAATTTTTCTTGACATTAATGGTGTGTTTTTAATACTTAACCACAACTGCAAGTGCCTGATGTGTTGTGCAAGTTAACAGTTGGCCTTTGGCTGTAAAAACACGGCACTTAAAAGTCTGAGAGGATCTAGTTCAATTATCACAGGGTATATATATATAGGTATATAGTAAGGTGAAACACTTTTTGTGCCAGTTGGAGAGCAATGTCAAGAAATTACAAATCCCAGAGGCCAAGACAAATATTTTCTAAGACCACTTCCAACTTCTCACAGCAGAGCAATCAATGTTTAAAAGGACACTGAAGTCACTTAAGAGTGTAGGCATGTTTCACAGCATCTTAAAAGTGATTTCAAGATGCTCATGTGGATCACATAAGCTATTGTTCAAACCAAGGTCTTTGTGGCCAAAGAGAGTTCTTGTGCTGAACTGCGATATGTTTAGAGCCTCTGCGGCTGTGATCACTATAGCTTTGCTCTAGTTTGGGCCACAGTTGTAGCATGATTTGTAGCATGTGTTAAATGAGTGTAAGAGATGGCATACTTGTACCAGGTGTTGCACATAGTTACAGTATGTCTGTGTGTGTCTGTGTTGTTTACAGTACTGTATTCTGGCCCTTAGTGCGGCTATATAAGCCCTGGTGTTAAACGGCTGCTAAACGATTACATGCTTCAGACAGGTGTTGTGCAGGATGGAGCATTTGCGACAGCTGTAAACAGCCATCAGCTGTGGGCTAGTTGTAGTCTAATGGGGTCCTGTACAGGCAGGGATTAGGTTGTGTGTGTTCTAGACAGAAACTATTGCCCTGAAATTAGAAGTCTTAAAAATATCCTCCCATTAGTAGGCTGTGCCTATAGTTTTACAAGTTTGATTCTGAATTAAAGGACTAAAGTTTAACACAAAACAATCACATTGAAATGATTAGCTGAGAGCTCCCAGGCCTGAACGGTATAAATTTAAAACATTGCATGAGGCTTTATTTTCCCCTTATGCAAATACTGTCCTCAGGAGAAATTTGTCCCCTAAGATGCATTTTGTAAAATCCACTATCTGTAATGCCCATAGTAGGCCCTTAATTAAAACCATTCTGTTAACAATTCACCATAGGTTGCTGTCAAATCTATTTTATTCTAATTTCATTTGAAAATTGTTCAATAAATCCTCAGTGATAATTACTGTATTACTTCTTTAAGGAACAATGTTTCACAAGTAGGTTTATGCTGTGCTGGAATAAAACACAAAACACTACTTGTCCCTCATTACAGTTCAGTACAAAACACAAAAAACAATTTTCATTTATAAATGGCTTGAATGAACCAGTTATCACAGATTAACTGTAATTACCTGTTACCTATGGGGAACATGGTGCTGGTAAAGGTGTTTATGACCTTCAGTAAATTGAAGAAACAATTTTTCTCTGGTTCAGGACACTCCTCCTGGATTGACTACTGACCATGTCCTAAAACACTGTTCAATAGACAATGCATACGGTTACAATGGAACAGCTGTCTTTAAGACTGTTTGAGACTAGGCCTTCTTAATGTGTGTCAAATTGATGTTCCCGAAAAATGCATTTACCCCGTGGCCCACATTTTTTTTGTTTTCTGGTGGCAATGATTTGAAGTCCCCCCTGATCTTCTCTCCTTGGTAACTGCTTAACTGCAGCTTTCCCAGGCTCGGGCTGGTGGCACGGCTCCCAGTTCTGGGCCTGGAGACAGAGGGGTTTCTCAGGAGACAGAACACAAATACGAGGGATCCAAATAACTTAATCACCAGTGGAGCTATTAGGCCCAGGATCTTAGAGGCTTAGCCTACGGAGTGTGTGTGTGTGTTCAGGGAGGGGCAATAAAGGGGTATCTCGGAATTGAGTGGACAAAGAAGGTCCAGACAAAACTAGGTTGTAGGTTGACTATACTGCTTGAAGACAAATGTAAATGTGGTGGTAGATAAAATATTGACATATACTGATAACAAATACTAAATTTGACAATGATTGAATTTAGGATTATTTTGTAGCTTGATCTTTAATAAGTTCTTCTCTATTAAATAATATGATTCAGGGGTGCCTTGGTAGAGCGCATACCATATTCTCAGGTGACCTGGGTTTGACTTTGGCTCAGTGTTGTTCTCCTATCTTGCCCTGTTTACTATCTACATCGAGTCTATAAAATAAAATAAAGGCAAAAAAACACCCCCCAGAAAAAGTGATTCATAATTGAAATATCTCTTTATACATGTTTTCTTGCAAAGTCAAAGGATAAAAAGCTATCTTTTAATTATTTGTAATGATTGTTTTTTATTTTGTCTCTGATTGCAGCTCATCTTCAGCTTCAGTTTAGCTTCATCTGAGTGTTTATGTATGTCTGATGTGAAGCCATTTCTCAAAGAGTGACCCGTTCCATAAACATATTCCACTTCACATATAAAGCAGTGACACTGCATGTGACCTCCTGACCTACCCGCAGATAGTGGTGTAAACATTTTAAGAATAAACTTAAACATGTGCATTTAAGTGCTCTTTTGGGTAATGTGAAACCCATGATTTGTTGCTGGGGTGTCTTCAAGGTGTCCACAGCACATCTTGAGCATGTCTGTTTCATTATTACTCGAAGTGGGGCATAAGAAGATGACAAGATCACTGTGATGAGACTAGGTAAAGACTAACATAATTTGTTGTCTAATAAGTCGTTTTGACTTTACAAAATTGTTGTTGGTAAGTGGTTTCAATTACCCAAACATGTCCCCTAAAGATAGAAAAACACCTAACACAGTTCTATGTGTAAATTTATGTTTGTTTTTTTTTTTCTTCACCATGACATTTTTTGATTAATCATAGAAACAAAAAGGTATTTCAGACTAAAATTGCCTTGGGAACATGAATAAACATGATGTCACACTAATAATAGGTCCAACAGGTGGCTCAGTTGCTTACATCACTGCATTTTTCTGCATAATTGCTTCTCAGTTATTGTGTTTGGATAGGTGCTAAGTGGAGTATTAAAATGTGTAATAACAACAAAAAAATATTTTTGTTTACTTTGTCACTTTAGTCAAAGCTGTCCCAGAGGCAGCAGCGAATGATTAAAAATCGTGAGTCTGCTTCCCTGTCACGGAAAAAGAAGAAGGAGTATCTGCTGACTTTGGAGGCTCGGCTGAAAATGGCGTTGACTGAGAATGTGACACTCAAAAATGAGAATGGCAACCTCAAAAGGCAACTGGAAGGCCTGCTGAATGAGGTACGGTGTGAGATAAATGTAATATAACAAGCACCAGATACTTGAACTGTCAGTGATAAAAGTAGATGGTGACAAAAGCATTTATGATTTTAAATGCATACTGTAACATTATATTGTTCTTTTTATGCAGAACACAGTGCTTAAGACAAGCGCCCCTAAGAGGAGAGCTGTGTGCCTCATGGTTGTCTTGGTGTTCCTTGTGTTTAACCTCAGCCCAACAAGGTACTGTAAATTATACCATTCACCATGATTTTCTTTTGTGCCGCCTAAATTTTTTTTTGATTTAATGCCTTAATTCCAGATACAACACACAAGTACCACTGAAAAATATAAATAAGATGGATAACAGTTGTATTACACTAGTGGGAACCCCCATGACTCACTGTGGGATTTAGGCGTCTTGTGTAATACATTACGTTCATCCTTTTGTTTTGAGGAGGTTAACATTTACCGCTAAAGTTTGTGATTAAAAAAATTTAAATAAAATAATGGTCACACTCATAAACATTTTTGTAATACAACTGTGAAACTGTCCTGGGAGCAAGAATTGTGTAAACTCACAGTGCACCTCCAAATATATTAAAGATAAAGCCTCTGTTCTCATGCTGTAAATGTTTGTTTTCTTCTGGGAGTTGCTTTCTCCGCAAGCAAGCAGACATTTTGTAAGCCTTGCAGTCTGTGTTCTTTGATGGGAATGTGCTTTTTCACTTCACTTGTTCTTGAGAGCTTAAACATGAATATGTTGCTGTGAATGAGTTTACGTTTGTGTTAAATTCTGTGTGTCTGTACCTGTGCTCACTACTGTGTGTTTTGTGTTTGAGCTCTACTCTGGAATGTAAAATATGCCACTTTTGAGGTCAAACCCCTTTGAAATGAAAATGCCACTGATGTGAATTTAATACTCCTGAAAGAGGTTGTGTGTATTTTCTCTTGTGTGTCTGTGCCTCAGTGTGTTCTGAGTTATGTAGTCTAGATCAGAGTTCACATTTGGCTTGTGGCTAAATAGTGAAAAGCCCTCCTGTGCACAGGATGTGAGCGACATGGAATTCAGCGGTCATTTCAGTCCAGTCCAAGCCCCTCTTGTCAGATCTTTTCCTTTATCTGCTGCTTTGATTTACTAGACTGTGTCCAGGCCCATTTTTTTACTCACCTCACCTCTCTACAGTCTCTTTCAGGGTGGCCCTGGATCCAAGCTCGATGTTGTTTCCACAGAGCACAGAGGCAGACACCTGCTGGGCTTTACCTCAGAAGCAGAAACTGAAGTTGTCATGGGCCCAGAGCCTCTCGGCAGCGGCCCCATGGAGATGGCAGACAGGTAATCAGCTCAACCCACCAACACCTTTCACAACATTCTATTTACCCAAGATGTTGGCAGACCAGGATGCACCTGTGCTGGGGCTCTGGTAGCTCATTACAGCACATGTAAACATGCGATCCAGCTTTTACCAACTCTGTCCAAACATCTCCCATATGAAAAGCCCCCAGGCCCTGGCTAGTTGGCCAGCAGTTGGGATTTGAGTAACAAGCAAAATTGAGGTGAGGCTTTGTTTGACATCAACTGTTATATTTCAAGTAAGAGATTGTTTTTCTAAAACGTTATATATTTGTCTTTCTATTTTGCAAATGCGACGGAGGTCTAAGAGAGCATTTGTAAATTACATAAATAACATTCTTTTTGGTACATTACCTGCGCCTCAATTAAAATAATGTTTTGCAAGGTGGTCAACACATCTCTATGGCACTACAAGCCTGTCTTGTGTCAGATCTATGCACAGTGTACGTCACGTTAATGAAAACCATCCATGTGTAGTCTCAGGTTTCCCAGCAGCATTTAACCAGCGCAGACAGGAAGGAACACATTAGCCTTTACAAAGGGGTGACAGCACCAAACACAGCATAGGGGAGTGTGACAGGCAACCTAATCTTAGGGTACCCCTGAAGACAAGGTGTATGTGTGTGGTAGAGGGATAATGTGACCCTGTGGGGAGGCTTACGGTCAGGCTTCCCAGCTCTGACAAGTTGTCTCAGGGAACCATTTCCAAAACACTTAGTCTGAAGCACAAGGCGTAGTCAATGTGTTGTCTCATACTTGGGAGGCCCAGGGGGCAGGTTACGTCAGGTGGCAGGCTTTTTGGTTAAAAAAAAACCTGCAGGTGGGCACTGACTGTGGATAGTTCACATCAGCACCTCACACAACATAATCATTCACTCAGTAGTAGGACTGTTATTTCAGTCACTGTAACATCTGAGGAGAGCAGTCTAGTAATGCCATGTGCAGCTGCTGTAACTGATGGTAACATAAATAATAGTAACACTAACAATAGTTGTCATCCAGGTTTTTTAATAAAAGTTTGTTCCTGTTAAATTCTATAAATTTCTGCATGAGACCTATGCCAAACAGCCCTGCAACATTTTGTTAATGTACAACCCTGTGCTTTCTTTTGCTGCCTACCATGTTTTAGTTCTGAAGATAAGGCTCTGATGGTGGTAAAGGATCCCATCTTTCTCAGACCTCCTCCCCCCTGCCAGCCTCCTGTTAACAGAACCAAATGCATTGAGTAAGTATGGCTGTAACATGACTTATAACTAAGATTTGTGGAATGTCACCTTTTAAACAAAAACATGACAAAAAGACCTTAATAGCCATGTGGGAGTTCATAATTACATTGATTGGCAGGTTGGCCCACGAGTTGAGGGGTTGGGTCCAGCGTCATGAAGTGCAGCAGACCAAATCCAGACGCACAAGTAATGGCAATCACAAATCCACTCGGACCATTCTGGTAAGTAACAATATGATGTTCCTTTGAATTTAATACACGCAACATTAGGCGGTGGCAACAACACATCACAACAAAGGGAATTATAGAAATCTGCCAAACGTTAACTGGTAAAATGCGTTTGGCAAGGCAGACATTGTTTCACCGTTCATTACACCTTCCCCTTTTTGCCTCCCTCCACTATATTTTTTGGGCTGAGTTTAATTCCAGCAGCCCTGAGAAAGTAAACACTCAAAGAGGAGCTGTGGATTAGTGCCCCCACACACCATTTTCTGTCATTTCTCAGGATCTGTGAAGTCCTGTCCACCAAGAAATCTGTCTTAACACTCTAAATACAAATGTCCATGTGTTTATTCTGTTCCACTGTAGTATATATATACTGTTTTAAATAAAAGCTTTTTTTGCAGTAGGTTTAGACAGTTTGTTTCTGTAAACTGTCAGAGTGTACTACCTTAAACATCACACAAACACTTCTTCTGAATGAGTCTGTGAAAGCTTCTATATGTTCTCTCTTATTCCATAGAAGGCGAACAGAAAGGAGGCCGCTCAGATTGTGACTGTCCAATACACTGAAACTACTGATGAACAGTAAGTAAAGTGGGTTTGATGTTCCAAAGTAAAATATTTGTCATTACATCTGTAGTATTGCTTGAGAGCTGCATTTAAAAATGTTCAAGAGAAGTAGGGGTAAGTTTTCTGCACATGTTTTCTCTTTGCCCAGGTTATGATGCAATAGATTTTAAAGCATGGTTCCACTTGAATTTACCCCTGTATCAGACAGATGGAGTCAGTAGTTTTTTATCACTGTGTTTTCCCAGTTTTAATTTTTGGTCATGAAATACCCTAACCTCCAATAAACAAAAGGACAAATGCCTCTTTTCACCATTTAAGCTCTGTCTAGCCACAGGTTGGCCAAAATTGAATTAGTAAATCTTCAGAAAAATGTAAGCGTTTGCAAGAGTCCTGGAGTATTGTCTTTTTACTTGTTCTTTTAAATGTTTTTTGTTTTGCCTTCTTTGTTTTTTTCCCACTGTATACACTCTTGTTAAAACCACAGTGGTTAAAATGAACAAAGCTTTGAGCCAACACTGACAACATTGGGTTGAATGAGAGAGTTTTAAAAATGTAGTTGGCACTATAATCATTTCTTCCCTTGTCATGATCATGTTTTTCTAATTTAAATCCTTGCTAAAGAAGAACAGTGGCTAAATGTATTTCTTCTCTTCCAACAGGAATTCTGGGAGCGAGCTGCAGGTGTACTATGCACCTCATAACACCTACAGTGACTTTTTTGATGAGCTCAATCGCCGTGCAGACACTTTCTACGTTGTGTCATTTCGCAGGGTAATTATTCATATACATTTGCTATGTTTTCTATCAACATGGTTCACGACCGTCTCTGTACTCACTCACTGCTGCAATAGTGAAAAAAGGAGAAAAAAAAACGTTTTAACGTCTTTGTCCTATTCATTTTGTGGTGTTTTCTTAACCCAAGCTACAGAGAGCCCCTAATTCAGTAATATTGAATTGGTCTGCGCCTCAGTAGGATTTGTTGTCAATGGGCTTATTTGTAATGCTTTGATTTACAGGGTGTTTACTCACTTTCCACTCCAGTTTCCACGTTCAACAGTCAATTTATAATTTTATTTATTTATTGGTTCTCTTTTGAACAATTTGAGACTTTAGCCCGGTCTTAATTTCTTCTTTTACTTTATACTTTTATAGTGTCTAACCAAGTTAAGGTTATTCAGACTGACGTAATCTTACATGAGGTCAAAGATCAGAACCCTGGTCATGACGACAGTTGCAAATTTGCCACAGTGACGATGGGGACAATGGTATTCATAGTGTAGCACAGTTAAAGCCGGGGCTGCACAGGTCAAGGTGCTGTCTCTCAGATTCAACACATATTTGTGAGGGAGAGAAGCAGTCACCAGAGAAATAGTACATATTTTTAATGACGTGTGATATAAAAGTCAAGTGCCCAGTTTAAACCCTGAGGTAAATTATAGGTGCAATGGGTGTGTTCTTTTTAATTACATACAATTTGTTCCCAGGGTTTTTACAAAAATAACCATTATTTTTTTTTCACTGCAGGATTTCATTGCAGAATTATTTATTTATGGTTACTTTATTCCGACACATTGTCTTTAGGTCAGGACCTGTAGTTTTTAAGTGAACTGTGCTGAGGTGATAGAAAACAGGTCTTGCGTATAGTGACATGTTTGTTGTCTCACTTGGGTTCTTCTGTTGTTTTAGCGCCCATGGATTTCTGGGTTTGTTGTGGTGAGGGGCTGGAAACACTGGCCGCTTTTACCAGGCATCATATCAATAAGGTTTAGAGAGATTTCACCTGTTGTCATGGCAGCTGCATGTTATGTCTGCCTCACAGGCCGGTCCCTGAAGATTAGCTGTAATGCATTCTGTATTTCTTCCAAGTCACACTTTTTGACATTTTGACATGTGCTACTAGTTTATCTTTAGATTGTACTTGTATTACACCAGACAACATAACTTTAGTTTTTCTATTCAGTGTGATTGGTTAAGCGTGCTGGAGAGTGAGATTACAGTATATTCGTCTGTTTGTCTTGTAATCCCCTTACTCCCTCCTGTCATCACCCTAACACTCCTCATTTTTCATTTCACTCACAATTTTTAAAACACAAGTGTCTAACCACAGGAGCCTATGCTTTTGGAACTGATTTCACCTTAAAATAATAAAGACCTAAATTACTTCCAGTAAATTATTAATGGCTGTAGCTAATGAGAGTGTTGATCAAAGCATTTTTTTTCTACAGCATCTACTTTGAAGAGCGTTTCTGTAATTTTCCAGAAACATAATGGCTTTTGATCACATTATGTAGAAGTTACTATTAAGCTAAAGAACTAAAAATTAGTACTTTTGAAGGCTCAGTAGAGACTATTCTATGATTGTTGCCTCATGCTGGGGCAATAACCTCAAATCAAAATGTTCGACATCTCACAGATTTACAAAACATTGAAAAACTAAAATCTTTTACCTTTCACAGGATCACCTCTTGCTCCCCGCCACAAGCCACAACAAAGGCCAGAGACCCAAGATGTCCTTAGTTTTGCCTGCAATGAACATAAATGGTAAGTCCTGCGGCACAAACCATTTGGTAAGCCTACTCAATCAACACATTGTAACAGATGAGGTGAGAAGCTGGGAACATGGCTCGCTTGGGGAGCAGGAACCTTACACATCCAAAAGACAGCCTGTTGTTATTGAATAGAATCACTCTGTGTACCCCTGAGACACATTTATGATTCAGTCTTGTTTCATTACCTTTCAATTGACCTAAAATGCTGTACATTTTGGATTTGTTAACTTATTTTAATGTCCAGTTTGAGAACCAATTGCCCATTACTTCGACCAGTTGTTCCTAAAAACATTGCACTTAATCCACAAAGCCAAAACTCTGTTGTTGCCAAATTGTTGGCTATGACTCATGGACTTTACAAATGTTCTGGGTTTCCGTGAGCTCACCAAAACCTTTCAGCACAGTCATTCAATTGTTGGGATGATCAGTACAATATGTGAGGTCGGGTCAGTGGAGATCTCAGAGTTTATGTTCTTTTAAGGCCAAATACTCCAGAGCTACATTATCAAGTACCGACACTTATTCTGTAAAAGGGGGATTTCAAGTCTTCTATTTCAATATTTATTTATACTTATAATATTATCAATTGAAAAATATCCTATTTTCTATTTTGGTGGGGGAGGGGAGATGAAGATGGATGAATTGGCCTTGGTGGTCTTGTCAGGATGGAACTTTAAGGCCTACACTGGTCAGATGTCATATTGAAATATTAGTAAATAGTGAAATTAAACTTTTTAGGATTGGAAACAAAACTAGCATTCATGAAGAGATATCAGGTTTGGAAAGATTGATCTATCACAGATGCCTAAAATTGGTCACATAATAAGAAAAAGCTTCTACTGTAGCCCCTTTGGTCTGTCAGGAAAGGTCTACTGGAGAATACATTTTCTAGGATCCCCAGACTATTTACTGTATTACGTCTGCTTTGGAGATATATACTGTACAGTAGCATACAGTTACCACACCTGGTCCTTTTCTGCAAGAATTGTTATATAGAACAAAGCCAAAAGGGCTTGACAGATTAAAGTGACTTCCTATTGACTAACGACAACCCACGTAAGCTTTTTTAATCCATGTGTGATGCAGATGACAGTCCCTAGTTTTTAGTCTTATGTTTATGCTTTGCTTAAGTGCAAACGTATACATTTATCTTTGTAGATCTCAGATTAAAAAACTCAAACACTGTTGCCTTTCTCTCGCTCTATTGCTCTACCACAGAGATTAAATTTTCCCCAGTCTCCCTCTCTACAGTCTCAAAATAGTTTTCATCTGGAGTACGTGGATAGACTCTAATCTAGAGCAGCCATTTGCTCTGTCTTGGTCAATAACTGCACTGTATAGTCGGCTACTTTGATGACCAAGGCCTCCATTGTTCACCACAAAAATGTGTGCCTTAAGGAGTAAAAGGAGTGTTTAGTTAATGGTCTCCTTGTTTGAATGTAGCTCGATCAAGTGGAAGTGGCATGTTTTGGAAGAAAAATGTTTCAGTAATGACGTCACTTACATGTACAATGTGCTCAGATGGAACTAGGCAGTATGTTTCTATTACATGAGTGTTAAGTAGAAAATATACTGCTTAATTCTCTTAGAAATTAAAACTTCTGTCCCTTTTACAATAAAAAGTTAGAAACGTCTGAGTTAGGTTCCCCACCAATGCCAGCTCTCGCAGTTGCACATGCTAGAGCTACCTAAATGAACCTATTCTTATCTTATTAGACCCTCATTCTTTTTTTGTTGACTCCAATTTTGCATTGCAATTTGGAGCTTATACAGTAATTACAAGTGAATTGCTTCCTTTCTACTGCTTCCACTGTGAACGAGTCCTCAGAGCTGGTGCCAATCTGGCAGCCAGTGCTGTCCCAAGATGCACGGTCATGTTTCCTCCGATGTGTTGCTGCCAGACGTTGGGGTGGGGGTTATCAGTACACATCAGCACATTGTGTTTATGGACCGTCTCCAGATGGCATCTTTAAAAGGGAGACCATGCAGAGTGGGACGATAGGTCTGGCAAAGTCCTCAAAGAGTGCCTTTTTTTAGATAGGAGCTGGTAGCAGAATGGCTGTGTGCTTCTTCTTCTTCTGTTCAGTCCAGTATGGTTTTAAAGTATAATATGTAGCATTAAATGTCATCTAAATAAGAGAAAATGTACCTTTTTTAAATGTCTTAGCCTACATATTTTACTGAATAGATCTGGAATGTAACTGCAGTTAGTGTTTATTGTAAAGTAACTAGGAGATGAAAGTGCCTCAGTGGATTGTGCATATAAAAACATATTGTACACACATGTGCATGAATGTGGCTGATGCTAGACACAATTGTACCTTTTAATAATTCCACTGATCAGCATTTTGGATAGAGACAAAGCACTGCAACAAGCAACTGAAGGAAAGAAGTCTTTCTTAACTAATCCGCTTTATGCACTGTGAAATTGCTCTATTCTATGAATCTATTTTATTTTCATATTTGTAATTGTTAAACTCCTGGGAGCTCATCATGGAAAGCCACACGGAATCACAGCTTTCCTACGTAACATAGCGTGACAAATAATACAGACTTGCAGAGACCACTTCCAGAGATTCTATGAAACTGCTGAAGCTATTTAAAATGTCCCAGTTTAAATCCAGGTGCAAGAGGAAGTGGAGCAGATGAAGTCATATAAAGTAATCTAATGATGTGAACATCCGTTGAATCTTCCAGTTGCAGATAAAGCCACTTCAAGCTAAATTAGAGTCACTTCTAGTACACTAATGAAAACGCACAATGGCTAATGGCTTGCACAGGTATCTGGAAAAATATCCCTGTTTTTTAAAGCACTGGCAGAAGGTATTTTAAAGACGCCTACAGCTCCATTTCTGGGTCATATAAGACAGCACTAAAACCAACTGAGTTGTGGTGACTTGTGCACTCCATAAAGTTACTCTGTCTTCTCAACACACAGAAACCCATACATTTCTGTTCATGTAAATATACTGTCCAAATCCAAACCTTTTACAATCCTGTCCACTTGAAAAGACTTTCTCGTCCATTGCTTAGAGAAGTGGGACTGTGTGGGGTACCACAAACCCTTAACATTTTGAATATGCCAAGAAAAAGCCCAAGTAATGACTTGTTTGTACGTCAGACCTCGAGATGACCCTGTGAGAATATATGGGTCTTTAATAACGCATATGTGTTTATCATCGTATTGTAAACCATCTGCTCTGTGATGCAGTTTGAGTTTATGCTATGTTCTTTCTCTCTTGTTAGAAACAAAAGGGAAATCTGATGGCTCTTCGCTCATCACTGGCCTTTTCCCCCTTTTCTTCTCTCAAATTTGCATGTTCTGCTTTTGATTAGAGCCACTTTGTTTATTTCTTGCATAGAGAAATATGTGACTCACCTCTGGACACCATCTGTAACCAAATCTCCTCATGTATTTTCTCAGCGCAGCACCATTTCACCCTGCTGTCTATCATAAACCTTTTGGCAATGATTGTATCTTTTGTCTTAATGTAATATTGCTTATTGATCCAACGTTTTTTGTGTCTTTGCAGAGAGCATCATCAGAGACAAAAAGTTTGAGGTGATGATGCAGATTGACTGTGAAGTAACTGACACTAGGATCTTGCACATCAGGTCGTCCACAATCCCACCTCTGCTCCGGGTTAACCACACGGACACGGTTTACCAGCATTCTACCGCAGACAACCAGGCCGTGCCCCCTGTCGGCGTGCTCATGGGTTCGGCCTAAGATCAGTGAAACCAAACCGAAGTTTTAAACATATTCTATTTTTGTATGAGAGGGACGTTTTAAAATAAAAACGTGGAAGAAATAGTACTTGTAAGTGCTTAGAAGGCATTATTGAGCTGCACATCACTGAAATTGTTTAGTTGCAGTACACTGACATTACACACATCACTTTCACTAAACATATCTAGCTTCTGAAACAGAGTGAAGGTGCAAAACATGAACACATGATATATAATCTCAGGACGTCACGTGAGCGGGTAAAGCCAGAGGTCCAACCACTATTAAGCAGGCTTGCGATATGTAAATATATCCGGTGCTCTGTTTAAACGTACTCTTGATAAAGATTCATTCAAAGTCTTGACACTGTAATGAAATAATTATTAATGCAATACAATATCAACTTGCCCTTCTGTCAAAGATGGAGAGTCAAATCTAGGGAAAAATGTGTAGGTGATATACTGCATGTAAATAAAGTGCCTAGAAATGGATATGCTTTATATTCGGAGATAATATTAAAGTTGATTGTGGTTGACTTTGCAGAATATTTAAGTATAATTCGGATTTGAGTTTTATGACATGTCCATCCACTTTTTATTTGATAAAAACTATAAAATGTTCCAGCTGTTTCTCATGGAATAACTTGCTGTACATATTTGCACTATAGTTTTTTTTCTTCGCACTTCACCCTGTCTGTGTTTGTAGTATTGTTTATTTGCTTTTACTTCTATAACGTTTGTGCTTACTTTGAAAATGAAGGCATGTGTTTAAATTTTTCTGTCTTGGGTATATAAAATATATATAAAAATGCATTGTAAAAATTATTACAGAAACAGTGAAGTTGAATGTGTTGTTTTTTGTATTACGTTGTGTTCAAAATGTTTTAATTAAACATTGGATTGTCTTCACACTTTATGGGTTTTATTTTTATCAGACCAAAGTACAATCTGGACAAAGTTATGCTTAATCCCACATTAAGGGCAAAACTTGAGCTCAAAGTTGTGCATAAGTGATGTTTATTGTCTCAAAACAGTCCAACAAGGAGGAGTCTTCACAAGACTTGCAACATGTATGATGTAAAAAATATGAAAACATAATCCTATCTCCTTTTTTTCACTGAATTGAATGTATCTTTGACCAATAATTTTATGCTATCTCTACATTTATTAATCTCATAGGGCTCTTATACAATATATACAGTATAACCTTATGTGTTTTGACTGAGGACCCAGGCCTACCATTGTCTTAAAAACATACAAAAAAATAAAAAGTAATAACAATATTAACACAGAAGGCAATATGGATTGATCTACAACCCACTTCAAGTTATAGTGTTCCTCTAAAACCACAACCATCTAAGGCTCTATGTAAGCAAACTTAATGTCGTATGTGACCTGATGTCCATTGTCCCACGCGTACAGTACACCCTCTGTGGGATTGTAATCAATCTGCGTTGTATAAGTGTAATTGTTTGTAAATGGCATCCTGGGAATCATCTGTGTGTTTGTGTGTGTGTCAAAGGCATATTCCAGGTTGGCCTCTCTTTGGTTATTATGGTCAACAAAATACAGGACGCCACACACAATGAAGCAGTTCCCATACTGGTTCCTTCTGAGCCCAGTCCTCCATGTGGTCTCCCTCTGCATGCTGAGGTCCACCGGGTTCAGCCGACTGAGAACTACCACCTCCTGTAGGAAACCCTCATCATCCAACGCTGGGTAGATGATCCACAATCCACTTTCATCCACCGCAATGTCTATGTCCGAGTTGCTGCGCCATTCCCACGGTGACGATGACTCTTCGAAGAGCGCGTCATGCAGCATGGTCCAGGCGGCAACGTAGCGGTGACGCAGGTCAAACTTGATGATGTCACGAGAGAAAGCACGGTTGTAATAAAAAGCCCCATCATAAACCACGTGACCTGTGCCAATCCAGTTGTATGGGAGCTTGTATGAATTGGTGAAATGACCTGGAAAGGTTGGAAAGCCATTAGAATTGATTAATATATAATGCTAACGTATTCGGAGAAAGCTGTAACAAAACACTCTTACTCTGTTTGAAGACCTCCAGGTTATCAAACTCTAGGAGGTTGTTTCCATAGAAGAAGTCGGTGACGTATATTTTGTCACTGTCAGACCTTGGATCCTTCATCCACGCCCCCTCTCTCCTGCCGTAGGTGTTGTGAGTGACGGGCTCTGAAATGGTTGCCAGTGTGTCCTTACAGTCACCTGTAAAACAAACACTTTATTACACTCTATTACTATTTATGCTTTAACCAGACTGAATAAACTGTGAAAGATTAAATTCCATCTTTTTGTACAACTGGAAAAGCTCCACACATCTGAACATTTACCTGGCTTTTTTGTAGAAGGTTTCTTGTGTCTTCTGAATAGTTTATCTAATTCCAAACCAACTCTATCTTTCTCCTCCCACTTGATCTTGCTCTTTGGCTCGACTGGGGCAGAAGTTGCTGCACTGGACAAAAGGGGAGTAACAGTTGTGGAAGGAGATGTAGTAATCCCAGGTGTGGTTAAAGCCACAGAGGTTTGTTGTGGCTGTGTGGATGTTGTCACAGTGTGTTTTTTATCTTTAGGTTTAACGGGATAAGTGATCAGAGCTTCTGTGGGGTTTACGTTCGGGGTGGTATTTGTTGTAATGGGCATAGTAGCATCTGTAGTTAGTGTTGAAGAGCTAGGGTTAGCTGCAGTTATGCCAACAGCTTGGTCTTTCAGCTCTGGGTCAGAGGTTTCCATCATAGTGGGTGGTGTGCTTCTCGTTATAAGCGCTTTAATGGAGTCTTTTGTGACTGTCTTTCCAGGGGGTTGGCTTGTTCCCACTGTATTTTTAGTTCCATGTGGTTCATCTGTCAAATCAACCGGCTGCTGTCTGAGTTCTGAAGTGTCCTTTTGTGAGTACGTCTCAGCGTTAGTTACACTGGGCATCGGTGCAGTTGTAGTTGGCTCAAATGTGATCCTTTTTCTGGCTTCATCCTTTACATAACTTGGTAATTCTGTGTCGCTTGAAAGGGTTTTTAAAGTGGGTTTTTCCTCGTTAGGCTTTGTCCATTGGCTGGGTTTCTTGAAGCTATAAGGACCTTCACTCTTTGATCGAAATATTATTTGACCTGGCCTTGTTCTGGGGCGCGGGGTTTTGTGCTGAAGGAGATTCTCCTCGATGAAAAGGTTGATTGGGCCATCACCGCTGAAACTATCATACTCAAACACTGAAGCGAGAGGGAAAAAATCATAGTTAATAAAAGACAACACAGTTCTTTTCAACCTAAAGCAATAACAAAATGACAAGCAAGATATTGACACTACAGGGAAAAATGGATTAGACAAGGGGTAGGTAGACGCTGAAATGCCAATGCCGACAAATCCCAAAAAATCCATCAAACTAGGAGTAATTGTCAATCTGAACAAGCATCCTGAAATTACAATGAATGGTTTATCATACTGCAATCTTTAATGACGTTCTAAAACCAATATAGAGACAAAATAAATAGATAAAGTTTTACTTACGGTTTTCTCCTGGCTCACCATCATCAGCTACCATCGGATCTGGCTCAGATTTATAGAAGGTCATTCCTCTAATGATGAGTCCGTTGGGTCCAGTTTTTGTCACTTGAGACGACCCCTGGCTGACTGGCTTTTTGGAAGTCTCCGGAGGGTACGTCTCAATGACTTGAGCAGAGTTTTTGTTGTGCGGGAAGGAAGGATTTTCCCTGGCAATCTTCTCCTTTAACTTTTCCTAATTAATAAATGCACAATAACCTGGCATTTAGTAGTGTACTATAACTGATATAATAGGCATTAAATTGTTGCTGTTATTCCTGAAAAGTCAGTTTTAAAAGTCAAGTTCACCTCTGACTTGCGATAGATGTCTGATCTGCTGACCTCATCATGTGTCGTCTTCTCTTCTTGCCGATGAGGAGGAGACTGAGAGGGCAGGCTTGGAATTTCATCTGCCTGCAGCGGTGGGCTCTGTTGAGGCCTTGCTTCAGCAGTGGACTGGTTCACCAAAACCACCTTAATGTAGTTACAGGTTTAGTTTTCGAAAGTGAAAAGAGCAATTCTTTTATAGGTTTGTGCTTACTCTTTCTGTACCTTTTCAATATGATCCATACGCTCCATTAGTTTATTGGTGACAGAGTGCAGCTTCAGCAGATCCATGCCATAGAAAGATCCCTCCAGCAGCTCCAGGATGGTGGACAGCTATAACGTATAAAGCCTGTCAATTTAATGACTAGGTCTGATTAAAAAAAAAAAAGAATATCCAGGACGCCTTATCGTAGAACTTCGATTAGACTTTGTCACTTCACCTTGGCATTCTCCTTTCCAGCCTCTCTAGGTGTCTTCAGCAGGAACTCTCCCTGACATGGGCTGACCGCAGACAGAGGAGCGATGCATGCGCACTTACACTCCGGTCCAGATGTGATAGTCTCTACTGTGAAGAAATCTTCCGCTGTGGCGTGTCCCTCTTCAATCCGCCGACATGCGCTCCTGCTCAGGGGTCTGACAACACATTTACAGCGACAGTCAGAGCCTTCTGAGAGCGCTTTCACTTTGTCATAATCACCCAGCAGCTACAAAGAGAAAAGGATGCACGTTTTCCAATCCTTCAATTAGAAGTGCACACACTAATGGTCAAATGAAAGTGAATGAAACAACGGAGTCCAAAAGGCTCACCTGAGACAGAGTGCTCTCCTGTCCGCTCTGGGTTTCCTGCACCGGGTCAGGCTTGAGGTCATGCTCGGACGTGATCTCTGCAGCCCGGCTCTGTGGCGCTGCACAGCACAGTTTCAACAGCGCACAGCAAGTGAAGATAATAACGCAAGACTTATGCATGTTCTAGCTACACCTGACTAAATTATAGAATTACGCAACACGGTCTCCGATTAATTTTGCTGCCGAGTAGAAAATGAATGCCAAATCTCCAGAATTAATCATTATTCCGCGACGTCATCTTGCAGACAATAATCGTGTCCCTGGCTAATTTAGAGTGAAGAAACCCCGAGGAGAGCAGCCGGCATCTGCTGCAAAAGGCTGACAGGAGGCGGGCCCGAGGAGCTGCACAAGGAGGAGTTCAACTCTTCATCACAGACCTGTAGCACGTCAACTTTTAAGTTTATAACATGCAAACTATAGGTATGGGTAGGTATAGTTATAACCTATTTTTTGAAAATGTTGTAAAGTTATTAAGGAACACCTCCAAATAATGCAAAACCTTTCAGAAGTTGCAAGCATGTGTGACTCTTGGGTGTGTATTTATTGCCCTCTCGTGGTAAGAGTTTATTATATCACCTTTGATCGGGCTCCAGGAGTGGCATCAGAACTAATGCTGATGTACATTTTTCTTGGTCTGTTGTCTTTAATTTTGAAGGAGCTTTCGTCATTATTAAGAGTCTACCTAAAATAATTTGTGTTTATTGTTAAATCCAGTGTGAACACTTACAACTAAAAACGGTAATCTTTAATGAATAATATAAATACAATTTTTTGCCCGATTGAAAAAATAAAAAAGCCACCAAACTGTAATCTGTTTAATATCTCTTCTTGAAAAACAGCATGATATTTGACATTACATTTTTTTTTTTTTTTACAGAAAAACAAGTCTAGTTCTGCTGTTAAACTTGTTGAATTTGCAAGTTAAATAAACCAATTTTATTGTAGGCTACTATAAGGCACATTTCATATACTTCTGATAGTTCCACAATTTGTACTACCTATGTAATAATTAAAACTTGTTTAAGAAAACATGTATAAACAATATCAACTAAAAACAAAATCAATTCCATTTTAAAACCATGATTAAAAATATAAAGTGCTAGTGGCTTTCCCATATTTGTATGTGTTGTATTTGCCCTTGATACCATTGTCTGTTAACCATAAAGACTATAGGTCTGAGGGCTAAAGTAAAGATTTAGTTAGTTAGCAACCTGTTTGTTTGATTCTTTTCTCTGATGCCACAGGCAGAATGAGGTGAGAAATGCGGCTCCACAGTCCACCATATTTGTCTTTGTCCATTTTATCAAAAGCAGTGGGTTGACTATGTGAAAGAAATTTCTTCTGTAAATGGTCATCCACCATCTCCTCCACGGCACTCAAATTAATCTTGGCAGGAATTTCTTCCTCTTCCCTTAGAAGCACTGTGAAAATCAAGAAAGTTTTCTTAAAGGCTGCGTTCTCATGGTCGCAGTAGCGATAGAATATTAAGGTAGAGGCAGGAGGCAGCTCCTCAAAGTGGTGAATAACAGCCACCGGTTTGTCTGCTTCAAAAGCTTTTTGCAGCTGCTTGTCAATGTCCTCTTTGACCTGGTTGCTGTCCTGGCTGGCTTTGCTGGCCCCCTCAATGTGAAGGACAGAGGCGTTGAGGGCAGAAGACAAGGCAGAGGCTAGACTGTGAGCCAGGCAGTCCAGTGTCCTCTCAGCCTGCACACCAGCAGTCAAAATCAGGCTGACTGGCTCGGTGGGCTGCTGTATCAGGAAGTGCCTTCGCAGGTGGATAGTGCTTCTTTTCCACAACTCTTCCCGCTGGCTGGGGAACCGATCCTCTACTTTTTTCATTTCCCTGTGAAAGACATCTATTGGGCGAACATCTTCAGACTGAGACTCGGGTTGAAGGAGTTGTTGCAAAAGAACAGCAACAAGGGCCACCATAACAACTGCAATACCATATTTTATTTTATCTCCTGCAAGAAGAAACACACAAGTTATTACAACCATATTTTCAGGTGCCTACACTTTGTTAGGACATTTTAACAACTGCAGTTTGATACATGAAAAGTAACAAAAATTTTACAAAATACCTTTAGGATTTTCTGATGCATCAGAAACAGGTGTTGTCTCCTCATGAGCTGTAGGGCCAATTGTTTCAATTTCCTTTTTTAGATGAGTTTGCTCTGAAGCTGATGTTTCTTGTGGGGCCTGTGGCTCTAGTTTCTCAGATGTTGATTCCAATTTCCCTTCATTATCTTTTGGAGGTCACAAACTTATGTTATAAGTAAGTATAACATATATACGAAAGTTTTAACACTTGATTTTAAATTGCACTGGTTTGATTGACTGCGATTAAATACATACCCTCTACATGCAGTGTTTTGGTGTTTATGGTCCTCTCTGTGGACACTTCTTCAGATTCTTCATTTAATGGTGGTCCATCTGCCACTTCACAGTCATCTCTTTCATTTCCAGAGTCATCGTCTAAAATTGCAGTTAGCAGTAATTAATACCAGAGTTTTCTAAACATTCTCTGTGATACGCATTACCCACCAGAATTCATATTTAGTGATGGCTCCTGTTGTTGTTTCTTAGTTTTATGGCCATCCCCCCTGTCATTATCCGTAACAGCAGTGTTATCTACTGGTGAATTCAAGACGCTAGGGACTTCTGGTGGGAGGGAGGATCTTTCTGTAGGACGCTCCAACTCACACCCAGACGAAGCAGTGCTGTCTGTAACCCCAAAAATATTGAATTTATAGTTTTGTGTTTAGCCCTGGTAATATGTTTTTTCCTTTACTTGTACAGCCTATTCCATTTACCTTGAATTTCAGAGACTGCCTTTGTCTCCTCGTCTGTGCAAGCGGCTAATAAAGTAGATTCTTGAAGTTGAAAGACATGAGAGTGAATTAGTGTATTGTATGCACTTTTTCACAGAGACTGCCTTACAATGGAGCATGATTAGTTTAATTACCTCCTGAGTAATCCTTTTCATTCTCTTTCTGATTGCTTTCCAAAACATTGAGCAGTGTTTCTTCTGTCTTCATGTCTGCTTTCGAAGAAATATTGATATTTCAATATTTCAATTAAATTTAAAGATGTTACAGTCCGTACACAACATGTTAAGAAACTGCATTAAATACCAATGCTAATCCTACTAAATACCTGCGGGCTGCTGATGTTCATCCGTGTCTTTATCCGCCATCTCTTCTTAAGATGTTGAATTCTATGTCATAGCTGCTTGAAAAAAAAATTTGTTTGAATAAAAACCCAAGTACTGTCGAATCATATAGATGTTGTCACAAGGTCCCATTACAAGTACAGAGTCCAAGCTTACGTTGGAAGGGCGAATTAGCTTAGCGTTACGTCAAATGAACATTGTATTTGATTGTGAGTGGGGACAGGGTTCAAATCTACAAAACTATATATATACTATGTAGTTTACCAAACAATATTTTGAAGTGGATTAAACTTGAGTTTGACATATTGCTGAATAAATGCTAATCTAAGGTAGCCCAGCTTACTATACAATCATTAAATTAAATGGCATGTGTTATAGCCTATCATAAATAATACCTAACCTGTTATAATAATGCTAATAATGCTTGATACCATTTTAAAACTATAAAAAAGTGAAATGGTTAAATCGTTTTAGCGTTGATGAACATGCTAGCTAAAATAAAGCTGGTGAACATTAGCACGACTGTGGCTGTTATAAAATAATGCTTTTGAAGTAACTTTATCAACAGTACATTTGTTTGTGTAATTTGTACAAACCCTCTTACCAAACACGTCATTAGTTACTCCTCAGCTGTGCGACATATATAACCCAAAGCTAATACTTCATTTTGCCATACACAGGGCGGATAGCTAGCTACGTTTCAGTTTCTGTCATACGTTCCGCCCAAGCACAAACGTTCACTCGGAACCTTCAGCAAGCCCTTGTTTCAATGGAGACACAGCAGTAGAACTCTTTCCCGGCTCCATCAACGTCCTGCTACAAAATATTTCCCCAGTAAAGTACTGGGAAGTAGTTCGTTGCGCATCTATTTGTGAACATTATGCTTTTTATAAATCGTGAGTTGTTTTAGTGTTGGATTATCTTTAAAATGGATTCCGAAGTTTCAGAAACTAAGGCTTTTCGCCAGTTGAGAAGGTCAACAAGATCTACACCCGTAAATGCTAAAGGTAAGACATCTATTCATTTGGACCGTTAACTTACGGTTAGCATCACAACGTAAGTTTTGAATTATGATGCTTCTGTGACTGCTTAACCTAATCTAAATTATTCTTAAAAAATATGAGTTATTATGTTTTGTTCTTCTACAACGCTCGACAATAATGAAATACGCTTCTTTTTAGTAGCAGTGAACTTTGAGCCAACCCCAAGAGGTCCTCTGAAGAGAACCAACACTTCTTCAAAACAGCAATCTCCCAGCAAAGTCCCAGCTGTGAATGGATCCAAAGATGGGGATGATGTATCAGACGATGAAGGTGGACTTTCTTCGTAGCTTGCCTAATGTTACAGTAATAACTTATTGTGCCCCTGCAATTTTCTCTGAGAGTAATATGAAATACTGTTATCCTTTAAACACAGAGTCTCCAAGCAAGAAGAGCCGACTACAAACAGGAGAAGAACGAGCCAGTGGAGATGGAGATGTTGTTAATAAGGATACACAGGAGCCTCTGGAAAAACTGGAAAAAAAGGAAGGGCAGGGAATTAGTATCGTGAAAGATCCAACTAAACATCCACCTCAACCAAAAATTTACCAAGGTTAACACTTCAAGAAATTATTATTACCTTTTAATAGATTTACAGACTATGTTCTAATTGAATTGATAGAAATGCGTCAGTGTATTGTAGACTCAAATCCTAAATGTGTTTGTGTCTTTTCAGGTCCTCTTGGAGATGTCAGTTTAAACCCTCATGTAGTGCTTGGTCAACGCTGCCCCCACAGTCATCCTGAAAGTGAAAATGTCATTAAACCTAAGAGAGGTATAATAATAATTATAATAGAATATTTTCTTTATATAGTGCTTTTCAAGACACTTAAAGACACTGATGGTGCAGTTATTGTATTTTATTGCATAAGGAGGGTTGCAACTTAACTTCCACACAACTTAACAAACACTGGACAGTTTAGCTATTTGTAATTTTGAGTTTTTTATAAAAAAAAATTGAAATCACATGTTTTTGCCATGCCCTTTAATAGTGGAAGAACCAAAGAAAGATTCCTCTCCTCCATCAAAGTGCACTGCACAAATTAAAAATGTCACTGTCACGAGCATGGCAGATTACAAGAGGAAGATGGAGGCCAAGATTGCAGGTAAAAATAGTGATTTTCTTTTACCCGTAATGTATAAATAGTTGTGTATACTACTTTTGTAATGATAATTGAAACACATCTGTAATGTGTATAAAAAATATTGTCAACAATGTTTGTTCAATTTCTTTAGAAAAAAACAAAGTTAACCATTATGGCTCAAGCCCTTATTCAAAGTCTGTGACAACCACAACAACGCGACAGCGCATGACTGATTTGTCATCACAAAAAAAAAGTGTCCAAGAGAAAAAACAAGGTAAAACAGTTTTTTGTTTTTTTTTATAATTATGGCAACACTTTATTCACACAGCACTTGATACATTGTATCTACCTCATTAATAAATTCAATGTAACATACTGTAACAAACTGTAATAACATGTAAATACATTGTACATACATTTTCTGATCATAACCCTACCTACAATATGTAAGTAGACATAATTTATGTGCTATAATATTGCCATGTTATTACATTTTGTTACACAGTGAAACATTGTACTTAGATACAATGTTTCAAGCGTAGTGTAAATTAAAGTGTGACCAAAATTATTTTTGGCTTGAAAAGGTTGCCATGGCTCTAAAGGGATTTTTTTTTTAGTAGGAACAAAGAAAACTGTTGTTTCTTCACAGAGCTCTAGACGTACATCAAAAGGTATGTTATAGACTATTATTATCTACAACTATCTGACCAGTTCTGCTCTCTAGTAATATTTATTTTAAAAAATGTTTTTAGGTTGGTGGTTTGTAGGGCTGATGTTGTTGAGTATTGGGCTTTTTCTGGCTTTCAAAAACCTCCCTACACTCCAGAGGACTAGAGATAGTAGCAAACATCAATCCAGATCTGTAAACTCTGGACAGTTTGTTGACGAGCTGTCCCGCTTGGAGATGAACTACCCCGGTCAGCGGCCTGAGCTGTGGAAAAGGAGCAAAATCCACCTTCTGAAGCACCTGAACACCTCCCAGCCCACCGAGCCGGTCAGCCTGATGCTGACTGCTGGTGTGAAGGCTGAAAGGACACTGCACTGCCTGGCTCACAGTCTGGCTTCAGCCTTCTCTTTATCTCTCAATGCTTCGGTCCTTCACATCGACGGAGTCAGCAAAACTGGCCAGGACAGCGATCAGGTCAAGTTGGACATTGACAGCCAGCTGAGGGCAGCCTTTGAAGGAGACAAGCCTGTGGCTGTGATTGATCGTTTTGAAGAGCTGCCACCTGGATCGACCATTATCTTTTACCGGTACTGTGACCATGAGAACGCTGCATACAAACGAGGGTTCTTCCTGTTCACTGTGCTGCTTTCTAAGGAGGACCTAAGTACTCAACATAGTCTGAAAGAAGTGGAGGAGATGGTGCAGGACTACGTCAAAGAGAGGTTTGTGGGCAGTGAAACCGCTTTTAATAAGATGGATGCTGACAAGTTCAGCGGACTCTGGAGTCGCATCTCACATCTGATCTTGCCTGTGGCGTATGAAGATGACATAGAGCAAAGTGGATGTTAATCAACCAACAATTTAAATTGTCTAAAACATAATTGAAGCAGGTTATTCATTTTCCTGTTGAAGTAATATGCACAGATGTAATTTTTTTTGGATTTGTTTAAATGGACATTCCTCTTCTAAGGTAAATAAACTGTACAATCTACCATGGTTGGCTTTTTAAAACAGCATTCATTCATCTGTGTTTACAGTAAAATGTGTGATTTGATTTTCTCTTTTTGAGTTCTCAGTGGACATTATTATCTCTTCTGGATATTATCTGCTAGGCACGACTGACTTATTTTATTTCTTTTTGTTTCAATTGTCTGTTAACTTTATTTCCTATTAGTTTGGTTTTGCACTTCAAGAATGAGCATTTTTTTGGCATACAAGCTTTTAAAATCATTTATAACTCTTGCTTGCTGTTTGAAAAAAAATATATATCCACAAGATCCTTAATCTTTTAATGAAAATAGTTGGATTGTTGTATGGTTGTGTGCAGACTTGTTGGTTTATTTTTTAGAAATTGACAAATTCTTGCAATGTCCTCACCTCAGAGTTACCCATTAATGAGTACATTATGAGTACAACTTTCAAAAAAGAAAAAAACAATCTAATCTTTTCACAAAATGTGCCTTAATATGTCAAGTGTAAAATATGTGGCTGTATATAGTTAATTATTTCATATCGTTTGCTGATACACTGAAACCAGTATAATTTGTTTGAAGATGATCTCCCTTTACCTGTCTGTTTATATTTTCTATATGTGACAACAACATTTTAAATAAAGTTTATTTTGGTACTGAGAATGTTTTTTTGACTTGCAGCTTATTCATGCACTTGGTGTTATCAGCTTACCTAAAATAAGGAAGTAACAGTACGAGAGTTTAATCATTTACTGTGTTCTTGTTAAGTTAGTGCCAGTTAATGTTTGAAAGGTCAATAAGTGGCACAGTTTATATTTTGACCATCCCATACAAGAGATAAGGGTAGGATTTACTAGATATAAAAATGTACTGTAACAGATCAAAAACAAAAAAAAACATTGTGCTGCAAGTTATCATTACTTTCATATTTTGGGATTCATTGTGTTTATTTTGACCAACAAGCAATATATTATAGTAATATAGAGTTTATATTTCTGCTATATTGATGTACAACACTGACAGCTTTTTCCAAAATTACATGTGGTTTATTGGTTTATTCTATAAAATGTACATATACAGTTGAATTATGTTGTATAATTACAAACCAGTGGAACAATACTACACCAAAACACATTTTACAAAATAAATAAATTAATATTAATATTGAAATGCCCCCACAACAATGGCCACGGAGAACGCAATGGTTCCAAAAGTGAAGAACATTGAGAGAATCATAAAAGCAGTCACACTCTTCTGAAAGTTAAAGATGCAGATATGAAGACACACTGACAAAATGATCTGAACTATCAATACAGGATTACACAATGCACTATATTCATATCTTACCTGTTTTCTTGGCTTGCCCCAGACTGGAGTGTTGTGTGTTGCTGAAAAAGCAAACAATAGAACCAGTGACATTACTGTATCATCTGAAGCATATCCTAGTGGATGTCAAATGTTTTTTTTTTACCTATTGTTCTTTTGGCATTAGCTAGTATGTAAACCTTCACTGCCAGGATGTATGCTATGTGCAGAGCAATCCATGCTGTGAAGAAATTCCTCACATATAGAAGCCAGGACCCCCTTACATTCCTGGTGTAGTCATTGGTGTACTCAACAGCAACAAAAAGGAAAGCAACTAAGAGCATAAACAGAAATTTTTTTTTTTTTTTTTTACTAAACATAAAGATCAATTGCTACAATGCTGACAAAGATGTCCTGTCTTACTTCCAAAAACTTCTTGGAAGATGGATAACACGTCTATAACATTATCAAAAATGTCCTTTCTATAAAAATAAAAAAGAGGGTGGATAAAATGTCAGAAAAATGTGCTACAGTGGGTGTTTAACATTAAAAAAATAAATGAAATTAGAGATTACAATTCATGACTAGGTCCAATCTTCTGAGAGACAAGGACAAGTTCAATCAAACCAGTCGCTGTCACAAGAGATCCTAATGCAATGAGCACCACCTGGACAGAAAAATGTACATATACTCAGGTTTATTCATTTCAACTATATCAGGCCAATGATTTATTATTAATATAATTATTATTATTAATAATAATAATAATAATATTACTTACATTAAAGGAATCCCTTAAGCAAACCAAGACTAAATTTGAGATTTCAAGCACAAGACCCAACACACTGCCAACAATCCTCGTCCACTAAAAGGCAATGGCTGAATTTTATTTAGTGTATTTGTTTTTAATATTTAAAATGAGGACATGTATGTATTTTTAAAATGTGACTGTAACCATGAGTACCTTACTGACAAAGTAAGACGTTGCACTGTTAGAGAGTGCCCAAGTGACTGTTTTAGTCACCTCCTTAAGAAAAACAGGTACATTAAATAACAATGTGCCACAGATTGCAGTTGTGGTAATAAAATGGTTATTGTAAAGAATGAACAGCTTACCATTTTAGCCACTTCCAAAATAACGACTACATTCATTGTTGTGATAAACTGTTTATAACATGAAAGAAACAATGAGAAGTAAACATTTGGGATTTTCATGCCAGCCACAAAAGTGGCCCAAACCAGACCATTTGTTCCAGTCATTGTGAACAGGCCACTTGAATCTGGTCTTAAAAAAGCAGATTCAGGCCACTTACACAAGTATTACTCTGAATCTGCTACAAATCTAAGCATGCAAATAAGAATCCATTGTTATTTTTGAACATTTTTACGATGTTTTCAAAGAATTACATGCAAAGGAATGTGATTGTAGGAAATTACAAAATCCAGAGGGAAAAAAAAGCTTGCACTCTTCTTATATATATTTAAATATATGTAAACATCCATTGGGTGGTTGGGTGGTGTCCTCGGAGGCAGCACCTGGCCTTATAAAAGACTGGAGCGCAAGGGCTTCACTCAAACCTGATGTTGGTCAGTTGGACTGAAACGTTGGTCAAATAAATATATCAAAGAAGAGTGAGACAGTGTGCAAGAGCTTTTTTCCATTTTTATGTTATTCCCCTTCTCAAATGCACCTATCGAGGTGTGCAGAGATTCAAACTCCAAGTAAATGACAAAATCAAAAATGCATCAAAGAGCAACAATGTCAGAGACTTGTTGCTTTGAGCCTGAGGCGGGGTACATCCTGGACAAAGCTTATTCTTGTTTTATAATTTGATTGTAAATTTTGCATCACACTGGAGAGGTACGAGATCAGTTCAAGTAATTTTAACAGTCACAAATATCAGATCTGGGCCACTTTTTTCCTTCAGTACATTATCCACGTGAGTACGTTCTTACCTGATATTCGCTGTTCTTTGGGACTGTGGAAGGAGAAACATCAGTGACAGATGAACTGGTCTGACTTACAGTTTCTGTGGGTGGTTTAGTCCAGTTTGCTGTAGCACTTGCATCTGTAGTGCTCTCTGAAGCACTTGGCTTTGTGGTACTTGGCGTACTAGTATCTGTGGTTACGGTTGGCGTTATAACATCAGTTAAAGTGCTTGAAATGATAGTACTTGGCTGTAAAGCATTTGTTGTGTCTTCGGGCTGTGTACTGTGCATTGTGGTGTTGGTTGTGGTGCTTTGTTTTGTCGTACTTGATGCAGTTGGCTTTGGCGTTGTGGGCGGTACAGTTGGCTTTGGCGTTGTGGGCGGTACAGTTGGCTTTGGCGTTGTGGGCGGTACAGTTGGCTTTGGCGTTGTGTGCGGTACAGTTGGCTTTGGCGTTGTGTGCGGTACAGTTGGCTTTGGCGTTGTGTGCGGTACAGTTTGATTAACATTAAAATTCATAGGTCTCCAAAACTTGTTAAAAGCCTGAAGAAATGTTGCTCTGAAAAACGTGACCACATCAGTATTGTATTATTTAATGTAGTCTGCCTTTGTTTTGTCATTTGAACATACTGCTACTAACCTGAAAGTAACATTCAGATTTTCTTCTTCTGATGTCCAGTTAACGCGGACCAATGTTTTTTTTAAATTAGTTTTTTGACTGACAGCAGAGTTCTGGAAAGACAAAGTGTCAAAGTGTCACTGCACAAAAATACTTGAGGATTGTAAAAAAAAAGGCCTTTTTTTGTGACCAGATATTTTTGCTTACTTACAGGTAAATCATGACATGTCAGAGTACGAGTTTGCCCATCTAATAAGATAAATCCACCTACAGGGCGACTGTCAATTTGAGCCTCCAACATAAAACCTCTCAATTCTGCACCTTGAGATGGCCGAAGGGTTACTGCAAAATTGTAAAAAATAAAATAAAATAAATAATGCAATGAATAATAAAGCAATGATAGCTGATGTTCTGCTTCATGCTTTGGTACCTGTGATTAGTTTTCCTCTGGCAATGGCTTCACACTTAAATGGTGGTTCAGAGTTTTGAGGTTGCATAAGTTCATCATTAAACATGTGTACAGGCAGCATAGATTGACATGCTTCTGGAAATAACCCATTGGAATATGCTGTTACGTTGCTGATAATAGTGAGAGCACTCAAAGTCCTCCACAACCTGGGTAAAAAACTCATCTATGCGAGAAGATCAAAACCAATTTTTCATTAACGGCCTACTTTTCGTCTAATGTGTCAAAATATAGAGTTAAAGTCATGTATCTAAAGGCTAAAAGACTAAAACACAATTTCTTATCAAAAAAAGTGTGATAACAAGAAATGTTTTTCTTACCTCAAATCATAAATGTTCACGCTGACTTTCAAGACGAGTTTTATGTTAATCCTCAGAATTGTCCTTACTGAACAGGTCCGCCCTCCTGAAGAGGTCTGAGAAGTGTGATGTGTGACTGTGTACAACAAGTCACTGGCTCAAACAAGGAAGTTACAAGTGGACTTTCAAACTAAACCCTCCTACTTTCTTAGTTTAACTGATAGTACAGTACAATTCCTCTGCGCAGGTTCCCTTTATGTTGAACTTACAAGGTTTCACTTTTAGGGTCCCCAACAGCCGGACTCCGGACCAAATCCCCTAGAGGTCTGGATTTGGTCTGGACCAAATAAGAGACACATAAAGTAATATGATAATGTGCTTAGGGGCGTCGGGGATCCAGCCCAAGAGTCTCTCATGTTTTCAACAGAGACAGAGAAATTGTCATGGTTCATCTATGAATGTTATAATATAAATCTTAATGTTTGTGAACCTTATATTTCTCTAAATAAAGAAAATGAACCTCATATATTAATGTATGTTTATTTAAAATGTAACAAATAATATTAGTATCAGACTTTGCTGGAGATCCAGTTGTAAATGTAAAAAATGGACGTCGCTGCAGGTGAGGCTTTTAATGATAGAGATGCCCCATTGTCCTAAACTCATCTCTACTTTTTCCTCTCCTCTCTCCTCTCTGTGGCTCCTCTGTGGGCGGGACTAAGACGCGAGGAGAGGAAGGAAGTGGAGGAATCTAGTGTGCACTCCTGATTCCTGTTCCTAACCACTATTCCTTAACCTTTGTGAGCCACGTCATGGGGTCAACAGTGAGACGTTAGGAGGTTCCTTAAGCTGGATCTCATTCTTTTAGCCTGTTGTACACTGCACGATTTCAGCCGTCGCACCACAAAAACCTAACCATTTTACGACTACTAAAGACGAACTGCAATAGACACCAAGAGTTAGAAAATTCAAATCATCGCATAGTGTGGCTGAATCTGAAATTGGTTTTGTTAGTTTCGTTGATTAAAAATCAGAAAATGTGTAAAAGAGTTTTTGGAGTTGAGTAGAGATTTTTATTTGAGTTTTTATTTGAGATGACAAATAAATCTGCATGACTGTCAGTGTCTGTTGGAATTTGATTCTGAACACATTTTAAGATTAACCTGGAGCAATTAAACAGTAGCATTTTAGTTATTGGCAACAACTAATTCCAAAAATAAATGCTCAGAACATTGTTCCTTGTGCCTGCTGTGTTCAGAGGAATGATAGATGAAGAGATTATGATTATGATTGCACCTTTTTCATTTTTCTTTAACAAACAAATATGTAGAAATGTTCTCACACATTTATAAAGGACCATTAAAGGCATAATATGAAGGATTTCTAGTTGATGTTAAAAAACAACTTATTCTTTCTGTCAAATCCATTTTTACTTGGCTTTTTGTGAACTCTAGCCTCTTTTGATTTTGTAGCATTTTCTTCTGTGAGCTGTGTCTGATGAAAGCTAAACACTTTGAAACGTCCCTCTAATATAAACTAAGAAAAAGGAGAGTGGATTACCTACATTTACCAATGTTCAAGAGTCTGTAGGGGTGGA
Source organism: Neodontobutis hainanensis (assembly GCA_024349245.1). Classification (NCBI taxonomy): domain Eukaryota; kingdom Metazoa; phylum Chordata; class Actinopteri; order Gobiiformes; family Odontobutidae; genus Neodontobutis; species Neodontobutis hainanensis. The sequence goes on along the minus strand of JALDNG010000022.1, from coordinate 7,389,965 downwards.
AAAATGTAACTTTACTTAAACAAAAGTATATTTAAACACATATCCTTTAATTATATTTTTCTGGACCCCTCACAGTGAGAAAAGTTAATTATGGACCTTAACCAATTTGAGTTGAGAACCCCTGCTTTAAACCTTTCATAAAAACTCAACGGGACAATGTTATACATTTACTACAAGAAAGTTTTTTAAATTTCTTCTTATTATAATACTTTTAAAAATAAGCAACTTCCAAGCCAGTCTTTAAAAGCACTACAACATGTATTGTAAAGTACTGATTTCCTCTTTATTTCTTCTTAAATTCATCAAATGAATCATCAAACATCAAATGAAAATGAAAGCAGACATAGTCCACAATATATCAAATATATTAAAATTATTGTTGTACACAGTATCTGTTAAATTTCTTTTTTTACAGTCACCAGTACATTGATCCTTGGGTGTTCAGATTATTCATTTCTATTTGCTGCTCCTCCGTTACATTTTTACGAGTGAACATCTTACTCAATTCTGATTTCAAATGATTCCTGAACTTAACACCAATTAATGCATAAAACACAGGGTTCAGGCAGCAGTGGGAAAAGGCAACCAGGCGGGAGAAACAAAACGCATAGTCCAGCTGGATACTTGCGGCACATCCATCAAAAGGCGGCACTATGTAGTCAGCCAAGATTTTCAGAAAGATGACCACATTGTATGGTACCCATCCGATGAAGAACACAGCCACAATGGAGAAAACTAACCTCACTGCTCTGTTCCTTGTGTTCGAGCGAGTCATTTTTATTTTACCCCATATCTGAATGTAACAGAAAGCCATCACTGCAAAAGCCAGCAAAAAGAAAGCATTCTGTTGAAAAGTAGCAATGTCTCGCCACAATGGGGTGTCATAATAACACCCCACTGAGTGTTTTTCCAGATGGGGAATGGGCATTAGAGTGGTGTGGAGTAGAGAAGGCATAGCCGCCCCAATGCTGATGAGCCACATCAAGCCTGACACAAAAATGCCAGTGCCTATCTTTTTTGTACTCAGGTCAGTAAGATGGTGGACCACGGTTAAATACCTGTAGATGGTCATTACAGTCATGAAGAGCACACTGCTGTAAAATCCAATGAAGAAGACAAAATACACAGTTTTGCAGATTAACTCTGAAAACACCCACCCATGGACATGGTAAATGGCCCAGAAGGGGAGGCCGGAGGTAAAGACAAGGTCAGAGATGGCCAGGTTAAGAATAAAAATATTGGTGAGAGACCTGAGGTTTTCATACAAAGCCAGCATCACAAGGACCAGGATGTTTCCCGCGAGGCTCAGTGTGATCACAAGAGCAAAGAAAAAAGGGACAACAAAGGATTGAAATCTGACCAGTTCATTTGTTTCGCACACTTCATCGTCAGGTTCATCGAAGTAGCTTTCATTCAAAGAGATGTTCATTTTGTGAATCCACAGCCTAGAGGACAAAAATCCTTATATTTTGTATTTCAAGACTTCACTTTAAAATGTCTCAAGAAGATTGGAACCTACCTGTTAGGATACTCGGTGAGAGTGACTGTGTTGGACCGTAGTATGGGTATAGGAGATTTTAAAGGAATTACATGAATAAATGTGAACGGTATTGTTTTCTGTTCCCTATTCTGTGGTAGGCTATATATTTTGTTGCATCTCATTTCACTGCTGAAACTAGCTGTGGCTTTTTTAGTTTTATATGTTGACTATGAAACACTTTCCTGTTCTGTTTTAGGGTTTAGATGTTTGTGCTCCTTAAAATTTAATTTTTTTAGGGGTTGGGGTCATTGTCAATTTTTTAGGTAAAACAAAGAAAATATAACAGTAAAATGACATCTTCATGAAGAGGCACACGCCTTGTGATTTATGTCTGTCACAGATCACATGACACCAGTGTTTACGCGGCTTATCAACCAAACTATCCAGTTAGAAAGTCCCGCCTATCATCCGCTCTGTCATTGGTCCGTAGACCCAATGCTGCTCCCTGATTGGATAACGCAAAGTCAGCCTCTAACAAGTTTGTCCAGACCTATCAAATATCTAGATTGTTATGGACTTAGCTTTAAAATGTATGTCTCCGCTTTTGTTTTTGTCTGTTATTGTAACCGGTTAGATTGTAGGCTTCTTGTTGAGTGTTTAAAATGCCGCGCTCACTATTGTCACTTTCAGAATAACTTTGAAACAACAACTCTGTTAAAACTAAAACAACGTTACCCACCTAACCTAACTAGTTAACTAGCTAAAAGACAGAAAGTGAACAGTGAAAAACAAAAGTTTGTATTTTGCGGTATCAATAGCTTGTATTGTTGTAAGAGAATATTTGCACTGTTAGTGAATAAAAAGAGTAGGCTAAGGAAGGGTCGTAAAAGTTAACAAGAACTAAGTTCAGCTGCGTATATCTGTTAGCTAGATGAGTTGAACAGTGAGAAGAAACTTTAACGACACCTTTTCTCTTTCCTAATCTAATTTTGTAACTAATATTAATTAATACATTTATTTATTCAGTTATTTAATAGTGACAAATTAGGGAAGGTAGTTCTGAATGTAGGCACAAAATGTCCTATCATCAAAGCACTACTGTACTAAGTGCTACAGAGACATGATACAATGTACTGTATGTGTGTTTAATGGTTTGATCATACTTCTGCTTCAGCAGACTTGATGTGACTCTTTGACCCCCGGTTGCCAGGGAGACAGTGGTGGGGCCATGGCTTCGGGGGCTACAGTCGGGGAGAGCCAACTCCAGAGGATTATCCGAGATCTGCATGGTACGCTTTTTATTGGTGCACTTGTTTGCATGTGAATGGATTGTAGGTTTAGGACTGTGGATGGCATGGTGTGACTGAGGCTTCAGAGCCGAGTAGGCTAGTGCACAGCCTTGGAGCTGGTGGGCCTGTGTTTAAATTGCTGTAGAAAATAAGTATATAGTCTGTCTGTGGAAAATGTAGCTGTAGGACAGTCATCATGCAACAAGAAAGAAAGTGTTTACGGCGAGGTCACTCATCCCAAGTGTCTTTTCAGTTTTTACGATGGATACGAGGCAAGTTTTGATTTTTATGGACCAGCTGCACTGTAAAAGGAAAGCTCAGTAATGAGTTAGTAATTTAGTTAATTTGACATTATGTGGATGTGTGTGTGACAATGGAATTTTATTAAAATGGGTCAAGGCTGTGATATAATGTGTTTAACCCACTGTTATGTGTCATATGCTCTATTAGTAGTTCTCAGTATTGGTTCTAAAGATAAATGGTGTCCTTCTGTGATTTTCAGACGCTGTTGCCGAACTAGCAAAGGAGTACAGGGAAAGTGGCGAGCCCATCACAGATGACAGCACCAACCTACACAAATTCTCCTACAAACTGGAGTATCTCCTGCAGGTAAATTTCCCTACCTTTTATTAGTTAGGAGTTTGCCTATGATGATAGATCATAGATAATAATATAATGATAATAATTTTTATGTTTTTAAATCTTTATATATTTATATTTTTACATTTCAGTTTGACCAAAAAGAGAAGACCACATTTCTTGGAACAAAGAAAGATTATTGGGATTACTTCATCGACTGCCTGGCTAAAATTAAAGGAGCCAATGATGGGATCCGCTTTGTCAAATCTATTACTGAGGTATAAAGATTTGTTTATTAAATTAAAGCAAATAATTGACAGCAGAAGTAAATGCCTGTATCTTGCCAGGCTCAAAATCTAAAATTCTTCAGTTGGTTTCCACTCTTCATTTGATTGGCTAATATTAGTCAGTAATAACAGATTTAAACAGATTGTGCAAAAAAATCAATGTCAAATCATCATGATCGTGATTTAACAGCTGAAAACATCACTGGGAAAGGGACGTGCCTTTATCCGCTACTCACTCGTACATCAGCGACTGGCTGACACTCTGCAGCAGTGTCTTATGAACAAAAGAGTGACAAGGTACTGTCTGTCAATGGATGAGAGCTAGTTAATATCAATTTTTCTTTTCAATTTTACAATAGTATATTTATTCATTCACCTTCACCTATATATATGTTTAGCATACATCAAAGATAGTTTCTGTTTATCCTTCTGTGACCTTTTCTATTTCCTCACAGTGACTGGTACTATACACGGAGCCCCCTCTTGAAGCCACACCTTAGTGTTGACATTATCAATCACCTGTATGAGCTCAATGAAGTGCAGTTTGATGTGGCTTCCAGAGGTCATGACCTTGATGCCTCCTGGCCCACATTTGCCAGGTAAAAAAAAAAACATTAAGATTTTGGTAGATTTAAATTTGTCTAATAATATTGTTAAAATTGTCACAAGTACTCTTGATGCTTTTCAGATTCCTTTTTACATAACCAGATTTCTATTTTGCTCAACAGAAGGACATTGAGTGCAAATTCCCCAAGCCATATATGGAAGCCACCCAGTCGCAGTTCAAGCATTAATAGTTTGGCTAGCAACTACTCACAAGTAAGTGATATTTTTTATTTACTAGATTTATGTCTTCAGTGTCTCTTCTTCTGTAACTTTTTGTTCTATTTTTTTTTATTTTTTAATCACAGCCACCACCTGATTTCTCCTCTAGCCTTGACTATGGTCATGGCCTCCTCAATGAACTCAATGAGTCTTTGCCTCCATGCAGTGAAGACGTCAGCACAATCGATGAGCTCCGCCTAGAACTAGACCAGTCTGATCTGAAGCAGCGAGAGCTTTTGAATAAGGCCCAACAAATGGGCGAAGAGGCTGCTGAGCTCAGGGGGGTTGTAGTGGAACTCCAGAAGCAACTGGATGTCTCCCTTGCCGCCCAAGAAGAGCAGCAAGAGCTACTGAAAGCTCTGCGGGGGCAAGAGGAGGCCCTGTCCAGAGAAGTTAAAGCACTCAGGACAAGAGAAAAAGCCAGAGAGTCGGAACAACAGCAGATCCAGGAGAAATTAGCAATAGCAGAGACCAAGAACATTGAACTTTTAGCAAAGTTGGATGGGGTTTTAAATGAAAAAGGACAACAGGCAGCCAACTACTTTGATTCAGCACAAAAGATACACGAATTACTTGACAAATTAAAAGAGGCGGAGAAAGGTAAGATGGAAGCAGTGGCTGAAATGGAGGAGAAAAAGAGACAAAATGAAAGGTTTGAAGAGGAAGTGAGGCTCAAAGAGGCAGCTGTAAAGGCTGGTGAAACAAAACTACAAGTGGTGGTTACATCTGCAGCAGAGGTCAAGGCAAAGTTGGAAGCTCAAGCAGAAGAATATCTGAAGTTAAAAGACACTGAGACAAACAAGCTACAAATGCAGCTGCTGGACCTCCAAAGATCTTTAGAAAAACAGAAAAAGGAGATGGAGGAGGTGAAGGAGACATTACAGGAGGAGAATAGTAAACTTAACGAGCACCTTCAGAAAAAAGAAGCACAGTTAGGCACCAGCAGCAATACACTACAGAAACTACAAACCAAGAATGAAGGCCTAGTTACAGAGAGGGACAAACTAGCTGCTAACCTTGCAGTGACTGAAAACAATGTCATAGAACAAGCCACAAAGATCGAAGAGTATAAGGTACAGTGTGGGAGTCTAATGGAGCTAAATACGAAGCTACTGACAACCGTAAAGAAAAACGAGGAGCTGAAGAAAGAGATGGCCACAAATCGTGCAGAGCTGGAAACTGAATTAGCAGCTTTGAGGGCTTCTGAGAAACAGCTTCGAGGTCAGCTGGATGATACAAAGATGACGGTGGATGACAAAGAGAAGCGTCTGCGTGAGGAGAACCGACAGCTAGATGAGAGTCTGCAGCGTGCAACCATGGCTGCCAAGACGTTCGAGTCCACAGCCAAGCATTTAGAGCAGGAGAACCAGAGTCTCAGGGAAGAGCAAGAAACTGTAAAAGCTGCTCTTAATCGCATGCAAGCTGATCTAAAGAATGTACATGGACAGATAGGGGATTTGGAAAAGAACTTGGAGGCCTCACGCAAGACTGAGCAAACTCTGCAAAATCAACTACAAACCAAGGAATCCCAGATAAACAGCAAAGAGGAGAAGATTTGCGAACTTGTGACAAGAGTAGAAGCTTTGGAGGCAAAAAAGAAGGAACTTGAAAAGGCTAAAGCTGATGCAGAAGCAGCAATTGCTAAACACACAGAAATGATTGAGCATGTCACTTCTAAGACACAAGCTATGGAAAGGGTTCAGCTTGAGAGGAGTGCGGCCCAAAACAAAGAAAAGCAGGAATTGACAAGTAAATTGACAGCATTGGAAGGTCAATTGGAAGTGAGGGTCAATGAAATATCCAGGTTACAAACAGAGATCCTGGACACCAGAGTGCAGGTACAAAGATGTGAGGAAGAAAAACTAAAATCCCAAGCACAGTTAGAGATGACAGAGGCCCAGAAAGATGAACTCAGGACTCTGACTGAGACGCTTAAAGCTCAAATCGAGGAACTGAATCGGAGGCATGTAACAGAGCTGATGGAGTGCAAAAAGAAAGAGGAGGCTCTTATAAAAGAACGGGACAAGGAAGCCGCTGCTATTGCAGAGTTGGCGGCCTCACTAGATGCTGTTCGTAATAAGTATTCCACACTCAAGGCAGAAAACGAGCGATTGATCCTCGAGAATAGTGAGACACGGGAAGGTCTCCACAGAGTGAACACAGAGATGGCAGAGATGGGCATTACCATTTGTAAGCTGAGCGCTGAAAAGGAAGAAGCCAGGGAGCACTGGGCAGCGGACGTAGTAAAGATTGAAGAGTTTGAAAAGGAGGTGGAACGTTTTGAGGAGTGCATATCGGAACTACAACAAGAAAATGAAAACCTAAGAGAGGAACTGTCACGGGTGGAGAAACTACCAAAGCACATTAAGGAACTACAGGAGCAGTTGGAAAAAGTGCAAAGTCTGAAAAACTCCAGCAGAGAGGAGGTGGAGGCTGTTAAGTTTCAAATGAGCTCGGAAAGCATGAATCACCAAGTTCAGATAAAGGTGAAAGAAACATTGCTCTGCAGTTTTTGACCTACAGATCAAACAGTATCACTGTAAAGCTTATTTGCTGTCTTCTGATTGCAGAGTCTGAATGAGCAGCTTGACCAATTGAAAACCCAGCTACAGGAAGAGCAGAAGAGTGTCTTGAGTTTACAGACACAGGTGTCTGAACTAGAGGTCAGTGTCAAAGGATGGTTACATTAAAGGGAAACTGAGCAGAGTGGCTTAAATCAGAAAAAGGTCTTGGATAGTTAGAAGCTAACACTCTACAATGTGCAAGGCTTTATACAATTATTAGTTTAAAAATGTCAAATATGGTCGGGAGTTGTGACAAATGAGCTTTAACTGAACACAAAAATTGAAATGTGTGAAATGTGTCCTAATGGATTTTTATCTTCTTGTAAGGTTTTGAATGAACAGTACTTGCAGCTATCATGTGAGAAAGATGCTCACATCACAAAGATAGAAACCACAGTACGTGAGAATGAGAGTGAGATTCAACAACTTAAACATGAAGCAAGCAGGTAGAAGTATTTATAAGCAATGTATCTGAAGAGAGTCTTAGATAATTTAAAATCTAATTACTCAACATGTTATCTTCATTTTTAGTGTGAAAAATGCTTATTTGGGTTCCCAAAACATGTGTGATGAATTGAGGCAGAAACTGAAGGCAGCTGAAGCTGACGAGCAATCGCAGATATTGAAGATGTCCGCAGAGATCGACGACCTTAACAGGACTAAAACCATTCTGGAGGAGCGGCTCATTGAGTTAATAAGGTATGACCAGTAGCCTTTGTTCAAATTGTGAAAATGTCAAATGAGGTGGGGGGGGTTCACCTTAATTTGACATCATAAAGTTTGAATTAAAAATAAGTGGCGTGCTTCTAAATGCACAAGATACAATGCAAAACCACAGTTTAGTTTACATACAGACATCTTTTGCCATTTCTTTGTTGCTCTTCCTAACTTTCTCATAGAAAATTAGGTCTCAGAAGCAGATTTTAATGAGAAGATTCAGCAGCCACTTTTGTTAATTTTAATTCCCCTTCTACAGATCCTGGAAATATATTAAGAATGTGAGATATATAAGAATGTTTTTAAATCTAGAGACAAAGATGCTCTTTGGCAGAAGTCGGACGCTCTGGAGTTTGAGCAGAAACTGCGAGCAGAGGAACGCTGGTGGTTGGTGGATAAAGAGGCTACCCACTGCCTCGACTGCCAGGGCCAGTTCACCTGGTGGCTCCGCAGACATCACTGCAGGTGGGATTAAGACTATACTTATTAAATATATATTATTAAGTGCTTATATTCCATTAATACTTCTATATTAATGCTCCCTTCTTTAGACTTTGCGGTCGCATCTTCTGCTATTACTGCAGCAACAACTTTGTAATGACCAAGCACAGTGGGAAAAAAGAGCGCTGTTGTAGGGACTGTTACAACCAACACAGTGCAGTGGTGGAGAGGTTCACTGAAGCAGAGCTGAGTCCTTCAGACACCCAGGCTCCTCCACCTGGAGCGGGACCCCAACCTTCTCCGGAGCCTGTCCCATATAAACCAACACCCAGAGTGACAGGTAAACACAAAATATTTTAGATTAAACAAGAGACTGGGGATAACTAGATCTCTGATTCTTCAACAGTCCATTATTATTTATTATGGATTATTTTCTTTCAGTTTCAGATCCTACAAATAAGTCTGATGATGGAGCTTTTGACATTATCACAGAAGAGGAAGTGCATGGCGTCTATGACAGTGATGCTGCGTCCCAGACCACAGGGGGCTCCTTAGAAGGAGAACAAGACAGTCAGTCTCCCAGAGTGCTCAATCTGTGAGTTTAATCTCTGAAACACTCAGCATAATAACTGCCTCCCTTTTAATTAATATTAATTAGTACAACTCCCAATCAGGTAATCCGCCATAAAGGTCAAGAAATCAAAACTCCAAAAGCAACTTAAACAAATTTAAAAACAAAGAGAAAAATCCCAACACAACCTTATTTCCAAGGTTTTAATTGACTAGACTTCCAAATAAACTAGAAAATGAATATCCAGATTTATGCACCTGCTTTTTTAGTTTTTATTTATTATTTTTTTCAGTTTGGAAAAACACACATTAGTTCTTTACATGCATTATTGCCTATGACACCTTGCTTTTACTTTTATCTTGGCAGATGGGCCTGCAGCTGAAGAAACAAATAATTGATTCGTGTATGCCTGTATGAAGCTCATTCTTGTCTTTGTGGCTTGTTTTTACCATTACAGATGCCCTCCCACTGAGGATGCTGAAGACAATGTTTTTACAATTCAAGACACTGAGATCAATCTACTCAAATCGGGAGAAGTCACGTGCGTCTCTTATATCTCGCTTGCATACACTGCAGTGATGATGACTTAATGACTTAATGAGCCCTGTAGCAGATGCCTTAGCCCATAAAATGTAAACATGTACGTGCTCTAATTGCAGGATGGCTGTTCCGTTCAGCATTGAAGATATTTCCCATTTCAGTGATGCTTCCAGGGAGCTCTTCATCAAATCCAGCTGCTACAGTGTGATAACTTTAACTGTGCCTGACTGTGGACCCACCATCAGCTGGGTGTTTTCCTCCGAGCCCAAAAGCATCTCTTTTAGTGTGGTCTACCGGGACTCTACTGACACTCCTGTAGAACACTCAAAGGTATAGAAATATACGGCAGTAGCTCAGTGGGTGGAGCGGTCGTCCTTCAACCGGAAAGTAGGCGGTTTGATTCCAGCTCTCCCCACAGTTCATACTGTCGTTGTGTCCTTGGGCAAGACACTTAACCCACCTTGCCTCCAGTGGCTGTAACACTGGTAATTACTGTAGAACAATGTAAGTCACTTTGGATAAAAGCGTCAGCCAAATGAATAAATGTAAATGTAGAAATACAAAAGGCATAAATAACATACATTTCAGACATACACTACAATATAGTGTTCTGGTGAAGTGAAAATATACCCTAATGGAACAACATCTATAAACACACAATAAAGTAGAACGGAGGGCTTAGCATTCAAAATGGAAAAGTTGAGTTCAGAATTCAAGGTTATTATCAGACACAAAAGGCCGACTCTTTGTGTGCTTTTATGGACACTCCTGCTGAAGCAGCTTCTGTGTATTTTAAAAACATCACTCTGCAGCTGGCAAAGGCTGCTCAGTAAGTCAGAGGTATATGCGCTGTATTTTTAAATGTCAGGTCTGTAAATAAGTGATGACATTTTTTTTACACATATTGTGCTTCTAGTTCCTCTTATTTTCTTTGCTGTCTTACAGTTATGGGAGTCATTACTTAATAACTGCTTTTTGTGCTTACTGATCGGCATATCTTTTAGATTTCAACCAGGTTTCACTTCACTTAAATGTTTCTGTTCTCCTCTCAGGTCTTGATTCCGCTCACTCGTTGCAATTCCCATAAAGAGACAATTCAGGGGCAGCTGAAGGTTCGACACTCTGGCCTTTACAGCCTTATTTTTGACAACTCCTTTTCTCGGTAGGAGAGCTCATTTTTACCCAAAATATGTGTGTGTTTTATTTTTACACTTTTCCATTTCATTTGCCTCAGAGGGCAACATGTGTTATAAAAATACTGATCAAAACCCTCCCTTAACAGGTTTATTTCCAAGAAAGTTTTCTACCATCTGACTATGGAGAAGCCCATAATCTATGACGGAAGTGACTTTCCCTGAAGCGACAAGACTTGTGCTTTCCCAGTGCATTATGCAGTTTATGAAGGGATCTCAGGAGATGATTTTTTTTTAAATATTTCTTATTTTTACTACTTTGACTTGTTGATTTATACATTTTTAAGTGGTTGAGTTTGGGTCTGATTTGTTGTCATCAAGACGGAGGGTTTAGGGTTTTTTTTGATTGCCAACAAAAAAAAAATATTTGTAATTGTCTTCTCTAGAAAATGTACTTTGCATTGAAACAGTTTTATCCAAAACATAGTTCCTTTAATTTTAGTGATGTAAGTCTAAAGGTTAAAAGTGGATTTTATTCTATACTTAGTTCTTAAATATTAGACTCAGCAGTAACTGGTTTGTAAAACTAGATCAAGTCACGTGACTTCAATTACAATTTCTATGCAAACTGCTATATGCAGATGTCCCCTTGCTCTACTGGCATGTTTTATTCTCACAGAAATACCATCCAGTCCGTAGGACATAGGAGAAGAGTAGGTGTTCTGGTCTAACCTATGCCTTGACAATGGCATCAGTGAAAAGCAACTGAATGTCAGCTTAAGGGCTCATGCTTTATCCAAGTGCCTTTTATGTAATCACCAAGTATTACCTGTCTTTAGTATTTTTTGTATCACTGTTCATAGTTTAGAAACTTGCCGTTGTGTGTGCTGTTTTGGGTTTTACTTTTATATGATCCATAGTTTTTTCTCTCAGGATTTGAATCTATTACTGTCATCTTCAAATTCTGGTATAAATTGATAATTATTTAATTTTCTTGTTCTTTTGATGAACACTCTATTTTAGAATAATGTTTACATTTTATTGTGGCATAATTGCACAGCAATAAGAAAGTTGTGGCTTTCAGACATAATCCTGCGCTACTCACTGAAGGGCTTTCCTCAGTGCTGTTATTGTAGATACTATTAGGTATTTAATACTGTTCCTGTAGACAATTGATGCATTTTTTTTTGTTATTACAGACTTTATTTTTCTCTACAAAGCTAGACTTTACTTTTTTTTTTTACTTTTACTGAAAGTATAAACTCTACCAAGTCTGCAAATGAGATCCAGGAAGGATTTATCTTTCATGCTCCTTTTTAAAGGATTAGTTTACAATTCAGATTATTTTACAACCAGGCTAACTAATGGACTTGTCAAGCACAAATAAAGAAGGAGAGCCATTAAATTTACTGCATTCATAATTGTTTTGTTTTTTTTAGTTGTCTACTACATCATTAAACACGGTTATAGTCGTCATGTTTTTTATTTAGTTTTTCAATTTTATATTTCCAGAAGTACCGCAGCCCAATCAATTTCAAGTTTACAACACATCTCTTGTTTATCCTGGTCTTCACTGACACAGGCAGTTTGTGAAGGTGTGTGGCGACACGGTGCGGTTTGTAACAAATGTGATTCATGATTAATGTGGGCTCTACGCCACGTCGTGTAGGCTTCTGACGCCTGCCTTCAAATTAATGCACCCTTTAAATAATTCAACACTAAGATAAACATTCACTCTCCCTACACACGTTACAGTGCATTTGGAGACATTTTCTAAAAATGAATATTCTTGTCATGCGCACACCCGAACCCCCTTCTCTGCCGCTTGTGTCTGTAATTTGTGGTTTTATGCTGAAAGCACGCAGTGGGACGCGTGGTTATAAACGGGGCGAAACTGACGGGGTTGTATTCATTGCTCAGCGCACAGAGAAGCTCCCATCCATTGAGCTTCTCACTGAATAGTCTGGTTTAAAAATAAAAAGAAACTACAGAACAGGACCATGATCTGCCTCCGTGTCACAGGGATATTTCTCTCTGTGTGTTTGGCGCCAACTGTAAGTAAACGACACTAACTTTTCAAGTGCAAGAGAGACAAAAATGTGTAAGTGGCGTTGAACTTTTGTTTAGCTGTTTCTTGTAGGAAATGTCAAGGTGCAGGTGCTGTGTGAGCCACAGACACGTGCAGGTTATGTGGTCTTGCAGGATGCATCCCATAATAATTTGACTCCTGTGAATCTGTACTGAATGACAAGAAGCCCTTGCATGTTCTCATTCAAGCAGAGGCAATGGGCTGCAGTGTGACTGATGGTGATTGACGTTTCATTGTCAAGATTAATGTCTTTCATGATTGCTCTAATAAATAATTGTCAGGAAAATCAATTAAATAGATTTACCATTTTAATTAATTGTTTGCCACTTTATCTAAGAAAATGTCTTACGCATTTAAACTTAGCATTTTAACGAAAAAATAAATTAAAAAATAGATAATTGAGAGCAGGTCATTGTACTTTCTTTGGGTGTGTTCTCAGGACTGCAGAAAAGGATATGACTAAAGCTCTCACGCTTTACAGTAATAAACACTGCTGCTCTTTTAAATCTCCTTCAAAAATATAACTGGAATCTGGGAGAGAAATGATGAAAACAACACAAATCGCCTTGTAGCAGCTCTTAAATTTCCATTTTAACATAGCATTTTAGATAAAATGTCAGTTTTTAAAAATCTAATGTAGACTTCCAAACCCTTTTTTTTCATCTACTCTCACTTTTAGATTGAACAAACATGTCTTTCTCTTCCATTACAGAATACTGTGGAGGGAACATAAGAGTGTACCTTATCTGCTGGTGAAAATAGTAACATCTGCAAAGTGAGATCAATTCAGTGGCCCCTTTTTGGGTAGTTAGTGGATAATGGGTTTCACCTCTCAGAGAATATTTTTTTACATCACACTGTAAAAGTACAGAGAGCCCTTTGGCAATGCATTTAGTTTCATGGCTCATAACACCCCTAACCTTTTCTAGAGACACGCTATATTTCTATATAACTGTTCTTGCATATTATTATACCAGTAGCAGTTTGTGCCAATGACAGATAGTATGAGATGTTTTCAGCCTCCCCATGTATTCAGCACATGCACTATAAAAGATGCCACTTATGTGATGCATATGTGATACAACTGTTGTCTTTACTGCCTGTTTATTACTCCCCAACATCGCTCCAGCAGTTTAAATGTACCGTCTGCACATCTTTTAGAAACTTGAAGCGCACTTACTGTTAATTGTCTTGATGAATTACGTGACACAAACCACGTTCTTTGGTTTTACCAGAGCTCGAACAGGAAGCAAAAGTTATTTCTGCGTAATAAAGATACAAGCACTTCCTTAACTATTGTCAGAATTGATTTATTGAAGTGGACTGGCTGAGGGCTTTTTATACCTTCAAAAGTTTTTGATGCAGATGGAGCATTCCTCTGATAATTGTACTGCATTGTTTGTTTTAAATTATCTTCTGTAATGGATTTTATTTTTAATGGATTTTTTTATTACACTATGTGTAACCTCGGGCTGATAAAAGCTGGTGAAAATACTACATGATCCTCAGAGAGTGTGTTTGTCCCACAGGAATTTTGCTTCTGAAGTTACTTTTGATTAAAACGTTACTGTTGTCCTTGAGAGGTGTGTTTGTCCCCAGGTCTTTGAAATGAGATAAAAGAAACTGCAATACAGATCCTGACGTTATCGACCTGTTTATTGGCTGTGTTTAATTTTTTTTTTTGTCATCCAATAGCCATTCCATTTTATCTGCAACCATATGTAGGCATGTAGAAACCTTTATTATATACATTAAAATGTTATATCATAGATTTACAGAATCTGTATCTACATTATTTTTGTGCCATTTCATTAGAATTGACTACATTTCATAACTGCTGTGTTTGTCGAGTTCATTCAATCAGATCAAGATACATTATAATGTGAAACCTGTTTCCACCAATGCAAATGTAATCTTGACTTGAACATTTTATTAGGCTTTTGATGACAAACAAAAAGAAATGTGTTAATGCAATCAGTTAAGACATGCAGGATAAACACCAGCGCAGCAGGCATCAGTGCGTAGTTGACGATGACAGATGCTGACGTGGGTTCTGACATTTACAACTCGCTCTTAAAGCCTGGCTTGATTGTGGGAAAGTTAAGTCAGTGTTTGCAGCTGAATGTGTGTAACATGCAAGTATCATGCAAGTGAAAAAGTGTGTGTATCATGCAAGTGAAAAACACAAGAAACATTTTGAATTCGGACTTATGTTGCAATCTGACCCTTCTGGCATTTCTGTCATCTGTAGCCCCCCGGGCGTTACCCTTTCTGTTGAATAAAAACACAGCATTGCCACATTCACTGCTTATTCACAGCAGCGTCTATTCTGCTCAGTTGTCATCACATGTCAGATACTTATTTCTGAATTAAAAATATATATAAACTCTATGTATTCTGCACCTAACCTTATAATCTTACGTCAGCCACAAGATGCTCTGATTTGTTTTAGTCTGATATAAATGTCTGTTTTCACTTGCCAACAGGAAGCAGAGGGATGAGCGGTCAAGGAGGCTAGAAGGAAGGAGTTAGTGAAATTATCAGAGCAAACAATTTTTCTGACGTCTATTTCCATTCTGAAAGTGTGAATGTCAGACATAGAAATGTGTTGTTTCTACAGTGTCTGTGAAAGTTGTCTATGTATGTAGTATATAGTGTTGTCTCCAGACTGCACTACATTGTCACAATGAAGTCTTACATGATACACTTTCTATATGATGGCGTTTGTCCACATCTAGGCTTTGTCAACCCTTCACCCGGAGTGTGAATACATATTTCAGCTGGAGAAAGATGAGCGACACTGCCTTCAATACATTGCAGAACAGGGTAACATAAGTACTGAAGGTATGTTTTTATGTATTTTTTCCACTAAGAGAAGGCTTGCAAGGAAGAATAGGAGAAAATTATGGAAATAAAAAGAAAGATCACACTGAGTTATGAGAGAAACCAGAAACAAGTCAGGCTATGCAAGCTGCCATATGCTGTGCACTAACAAATGAGATAGATATGTTGATGTTCTGCTTTTCATAATATTAAACCACATTTTCAAAGGTTGCCTGCCTATGTGGGATGCTGTTGTCTGCTGGCCTCACGCTGTCTTTGGTGAAAGAGTCCAAAGGGCTTGTCCTGCTGTCTTCTCCCTCTTCAAAAATAACACAGGTATTTCAATAAATGGAAACTATAATGGATTTCTAAGCACAAGAACCCGCAGACTGTGGAAATTGAAAACCTAATAGAATTTAGGGTTTAAATAATTGTTGGGAGTTGTTTATAACCAGTCACTGGTTTATATGTTGTGTTTGTCATGAATTAGCCTCAAACACCTCAGGCATGCCAGGTTTTCACAGATTTGTGATTATTTGTGTTTCTTCACACTGTAGGTGAGTAGCGTTTGCTTGAGAGTAAAAAAACAATACGGATGTGAAGATATCTAACAGATATCCTGTTTATGTGGACTTTTTTTTGTTTTTTCCTCTGACCTTTCAGGGTCAGTGAGCCGTAACTGCACCAGTGGAGGCTGGTCCAGACCATTCCCACCATACCATGTCGCATGCAGCGTTGATGATGACATTCCTGAGGTGAGATTATTAGAAGAATGAAAAAAGGTCGCTCTGTGGGAGAAAGGTATAAGAGCAGAAGAATAACTGGAGAGTGAGGAATTTCAGCCGAGACACCACAAAAAAGGAAACAGCGGACAACTCCCAAATGTTAATAAAATCTAGTGAGAGTTAAAATATGATCCTCTGGCTCTCTACTTTCATGAGTAGAATACAAAAGCTGTTCAAACATAAATAGGCTAGAATAAATGCAAAGCAGCAAATGTCACCCATCAGATAATAGGTGGTATTATCTTGTTTCACACTGCGAAAATTGGTCATCAATCATACAGAGTAGTGTTTTGTGGTGGATAATTGTGCTGCAACTATATTTGGTGCCATGCCACCCTTTTCTCTCGAGTATACTTTTCCAAGGTTGCTTTCCAAGGTTGAAGTGAAAAGCCAACAATTAAAGTCGTTCTTTAGTGGGTTTAATATTTTCATCATACTCATTCAGAATATCGATCAAGCTCAAAACCTCCTGCAGTCATTGTTTCCAAACACGTTTAACGCTCGCTGCAATTTTATCTCATTTTTATACATTATATTCATTTTAAAGCCTTCTAGTATTTTCAAACAGCTGTGATATTCAACTCTAGCATGCTTTTAAGCAAATTATTTCTGATGTGCTTTCAGACCGAACAGTCATATTTTGCCACTGTGAAGCTCATATACACCATTGGCTACAGCATCTCTCTTGCTGTGCTTGCTGTTGCTGTGCTGATTCTGTTAATGTTCAGGTAAGAATATATTACATTTACAGCTGGTTATTATTCAAATTAGCTTGAATTTAGGAGATGCAATGTTGCCATACAAAGAAAAAAGAAAATTCCAGTACACTCAGTTTAAGGTCCTATTTAACATTATGTGGTCAGCACACATGACCTTTCTAACGAATGACAGGGGTGTCCTGGGATTAGAGTGATTAAAGAAAAAGCATGAGCAACACTGTCATGTGTTATCCTCATTTCTCTGGCCTTGTTGTTTAATCTGTTACAAACCTGAGCATTTGTTAGAACTGTGCAAACTCACAGATGGGCATAAACATTAGGGCTGCTTATACGACACAAATGAATTGATCCTACTGTGTCTCAAATAGTAGATTGTTTTACATTTTGTTCCAGATTTGGTTTATTCTGTTGTCCTTCTAGGCATTTGATTCACCTCTTTACTGCATCCATGTTCTTAACTTGTGAGTCATTATGTCGACTCAGCTTTAGTCAGGAGCTCAGATGTCACATGTTGCTAGACTCGCTAGAATAGGAAGACAACCCACAATTACTTTTTTATAAAAAAGTATTGGCACTTATGTTGCTGTTAGATATTTTTTTGAATGTGAAGTACACTACATTGCCTCATTTAGAAAGTGACAAAATGTTAAGTGTCTCCTTAAACCTGTTAATCCACCTTTGAAGCTTGGAGACACACAAAACCTTTCAATTAACACTCTCTTAGCTCTCATCTACTGAGAGCTAAGACATGAAGATTTTTTTTATTAATCATAGTCATTAAGAGTTTAATAAGCTTGCACACCACACACAAATGTTTGTGTAATATCATTCATGTTTTATCCTAGCTATAGTTACCCATAATATTGTTTTTGTTGGTTTCTTCACAGGAAGCTGCATTGTGCCAGAAATTTCATTCACATCCAGCTGTTTATTACTTTTATCCTGAAAGCTGTGTCTGTGGTCATAAAAGATGCCACTTTGTTCTCAAGTGACGACACCAACCATTGCACACTTTCTACCGTGAGATAACAGCTCTGAGCTAGAGAGCTTGTTGCTTGTGTTAAAATATCCTCCTGTGCAGAATTCTCTCTTCATATTTATGCATGTCTGTGATTACATTCAGCTTGGCATGTCTCTTTTCTTTTACTAATCTTTACTCTTTAACTATTCTCTCACACTGTTTTTTTCTATTCAGTTTGCCTGTAAGGCTTCTGTAATTTTCTGTCATTACTGCGTAATGGCCAATTTCTTCTGGCTCCTGGTGGAGGCGCTCTACCTCAATTCCCTGTTGCTCTCCTCCCTTTACCATAGCCGTTGCTGTATGTGGGGCTTCAGCCTGTTGGGATGGGGTGAGCACCAGAAAAAAATATGTTTTGAGTAGACATTTGCTATATGAGAGAAAAAAAGTGCATCTTCTTATTAAACTAGAGCAATTGTCTCGATACTGTGTAGAATCAACTGTTATTAATAATAAAATAGATACTTACAGCATTCCCTGGCACAGGCATTACTGACGGATGGGTACAGTGAAGTGAAGTAGTACAAATGTATTTATCTCAGTCAATAGATCAGTGTCACATTATGTTTATGCATGCTCAGTAGACAGTGGTAAGTGGCATTTGTACTGAGTGTGTTTTTTTTGCACAGGAGTTCCCATCGTCTTCATTTCCCTATGGATTGGATCCAGGGTGTATTTCGAGGACACAGAGTTAGTATTAATGAAATACAAGCAACCATAATGTAATTTTATTATCAAACATTAACGCTTGTATGCACATTGTTTGGAACAGATGTTGGGACATCAATGAGGACTCACAGTTTTGGTGGATCATCAAAGGCCCTATTGTTGTGTCCATAGCGGTGAATATGCTCATTCCCTGTTAATTATACACCTCAAAGATTACAAATTGTCTTGCAGATGTTATGTTTACCTTTCTTTTGGTGACTTTTTTCTTTTTAGATAGTTTAAAAATGAGCCATTGTAGTGTCTTGTTAGAGTAGTGAGCCAGATGGTGCACTCATGCCAGTCCTAATTACACAGTTCACTGCACACATGGCTGCCTTTATTGTTTCCTTTAACCAATAACAATAATCTTGCTTTTGAAAAAGGTCCTTGATGCAGACCTCATCACAGTCATGATGAAAATTACATTTTGTTGTTTACAACAGGTAAATTTTATGCTCTTCGTGAACATCATCAGAATCCTAATACAGAAACTCAATCCTCGCCTGATCCAGTTCAACAACTCCTCACAGTACAGGTAATGAGTTCATAATATTCAAACAAAGCGAGGCAGAAAGATTGGGCATGATACCATGTCTATGACATGATGGAAATAAATCTCTTACAATTAAAAATTACACTTCTGTTCCACTACAACATTAGAAAACAGCTTACAAAGTCTTTACTGTACAAATAATATATATTATAATGTCAGCTGCAGTTTCCCCAAAAGTCTTACTACTAAACCTCTGCCCTGCTGGATGATAATCCATTTATTCTCTAAAGAAACACTTTTTAGTCCATCTAGCCATAGCAGCCCCTTCATGCAAATGAATTTCTTTCGAGGCTTTGAAATAACTACAGTTACCTGTTACAGTATATAGTTTTTATGTATTTTTTTCCTCCTGTATTTGGCTGAGAGTTACACACTCAAAAACATCCCTCACGTGTAAACAGACAGGGAACATTGTTCTAGAGGGCCATGGCTTTGGAATAAGTTGTATTTATTTTGTGTAAGTATTATTACTATTTTTCATTATAATCCTGAATATTAATATGCTTTAAATAGTTTGAAAGACTACAGGCATGTCCTGCTGACTAAGGATCTAAGTAATAAAAAAGTGCTGCTTGACTTAAATATGGCCCATAGATTGATAGGTAACCCTTCACACAAAAACATTACCTCTGCACGGTTTAAATATCTTTAAATCAGGCACTACTTCAACTTCTCTACACAATAGCAAACAGTACGCCCTCACCGGATCATTTCAGGATCCGCATACATAACTCTCTAAGCTTATTTACCCCAATGTTTAATTTGTGTATCTTCCTTTTCTATAGGCGTCTGACCAAGTCCACGCTCCTGCTCATCCCTTTGTTTGGTACTCACTACATGCTCTTCAATTTTCTGCCTGACTACTTCAGTGTAAACCTGCGCTTCTGCATTGAGCTCTGCTTGGGATCCTTTCAGGTATTGCTACATATAGGCCTACAGATACAGGATGATTTTTTTAATGTTCCTGTACATGTCGACACGTAATCTGTCCAAGTAAAGTGTCCATTGTTCCAACAAATATATCTGAATAATCCTGAGCACTTTCTCCGTTATAGGGGCTTCTTGTTGCTATCCTCTACTGTTTTCTCAATAAAGAGGTCAGTACAAGCACTGTCCCTCTATCTCTCACCCATTTATGTTGTGTATTTTTCCTTTGCTTTATAAGGCATGTGTGTCTGTGTAATTCAGGTCCAGAATGAGATGCACATGCAGTGGCTGAGGTGGCAAGAGAGGAGCTATGGGGTGGTGTCACCTGCAGCCAAATGCAGCCAAATGGACACACCTTTTTAGGGGCCCCCGCTCATGCTTCTGTCAACCTGACTCATGAAAATAGTGTTGTTATCACATCACACACTTGCACATAGGCCTGTCTGAGCTCTGATAGTGCATTGTTGATAATGACCTGTATACAGGGCCTAAATGCTCTGTAGTTTTAGTCTACTGACCTGCCCAACACTGGCAACCAGCAGAGTGCACAGAAAATATGGTGTAGCCTATGTTACAAACTAGTTGGCTAGCCAAATAAACATATTGCCTGCATGTGATATTATATCTCAATTTGCCAAATGTGTTTTAATTTTGTCCTGTTTGCAAGTTTATGTAGCATTTATCATATAGGCCTTGTAATGAATAGAAAGTGGTCATATAACACATGCCGTGCTTCTAAAGTTTGATATTCTGCCTTAAACGGGATGTGGCCTACTTCATGAAGTATATTCTCTCTAAGCTTCTGTTTCTCAGTGCTCTGTTGCCTTGTAAAAGTAGCTAGCTTAGCCTATCCGTATTGTGACCCCTTTAACAAGAGGCAGCTACAAAATCCATTGTAATTATTATTTATGTTAGCCAAAATAAAATGTGGCTACATATGTAGTCTCTGTCATTAAATAGTGTGCTTATTTGTGATGTATTGAGTGTTCATGTAGTAAAGGTATATATTGTAAATAAACACAGGCTAACGATAGAAGCTATAGGCTTGTGTCAATGATGCTAGAATTAATAATAGTCTTTATCAAAATACACAAAGTTTTTATTTGTATTTGTTAATAATCGTTGGTTAGACAGGTTAGTGATACTTCTGTAAAGAATTGTTTGAAAGCCTTTGAACCACAGTCGCTGACTCGTTTATGACCTTCGCGTCAGGGTTTAACGCTGGGGCATCATTTACACAACCCAAAGGCCTGCCTGCTCTCCTCCTCTCGTTATTTGTGCTTTGAGGAGTGGGAAGTACAGAGTTAGACAGGATGTGGAGTCACACTGTAGTGTACAGCCCCCCATGTTTACGGAGCAGACCGGATCCGCATCTGGACAAGCTACAAAGCACGTAGTGGCATCTTGGAAAGTCTTCGTCTAAAGCTGGGAGGACGCAAACATCTGGAGCAGTAAATACAAGCCGGGTGAGTCGAGTAAAGCTGATCAAAACGCAGCTTTAACACAGCTAAGACAAACATCATATGCCACAGATGTCTTTATTGTTGTTGTGTTGCCAAAAAAGACAATATCAGAGGAACTGGAGGCTTATACTTTTGCGCAACGGCGAAAAAGTTACATTTTTTAGCTAAAAGTTTTCGTTAGTTTACTTGAGCTTGGTGTGGCTGTGTGTCTCTATTGTTCGTTGCAGACAGCCCAGAGGGTGATGTTAATAACAGGGCGCTCTTACCTGATTGGCCTGGACATGTAGATCCACGTGGTGGCCACTGTTATGCATGAGCACACTTTAATTAAGCCCACTTAGCCTTAATTGTCACATGCTCTCAAACACACTGTGCCTGTGTGGCCTGTTCTGCCCATAGCTCATAAGCCCTCTCCTCTTTCTTTTGCACAGATCCTGGTGATGAATCATCTGTGGACTTTACCGTCAGCCCTGCTTCTGCTTGTGTCATACTGTCAACCTCTGAGCCCGGAGGAAAATCAAGTCTTGAAGCACACAGGGTCAGAGGTCACCAAGAGCCAGGTCAGTGACTCAGAAAACACTTTGTTATTCAAATGTGTTTGTTGTTTTAAAGGGAGAATTGATGAGAAGCCACATGTTTTCTTTTTTCAGCTGGTCAACTATGTTTTAAATATTAGTGAAACCCATACAAGTACTACATGTGAGTTATTATTTTGCTCTCATTTAGTTTAGTTTTTGTGCAGTGTCTCCTCAATAACAGTGATATTTTTGCATTAGCTCCTCCTTCAACCACCACAGTTACCCCAATCAGAAATACCACACTTACACAACAATGTCCAGGAAACCAGCTCACACTTAATACCAGTACAGGCTGTGGCTGTCCATCCCATCTGGTGAAGAATGGGGACAACTGTACCTGTCCAGTGGGCTTTGCTCTGGAAGGAGCATCAGAGTGTAGCGGTAAGTGGACATTCTTAGATTACATTGAGTGAATTCAATTCAGTTTTTCTGTTTAAAACACCAGTTGTTGCCGGTGACGAAAGCGTAAATATCTGTAAAGGATGGGTTGGTTGTGTGACGAGAGTCGGGACAGCTTCCGGTCAGAGAATCCTTTAATCAGCTTTATTTCTGATATTTCAGTGCTTGTAATTTGCACCAGTGTGTTTGTGGTCTAAACAAACAGAAAGGGCAAATGAGTGGACCTAAACATTCATAATTATTGTCATCATGTAAAGTCATCTTATGTAATCCAAATGACAGTGTATTAACTTAACAAACACTTTGGGTTTATAGATTTTGTATTTTTTATAATTATATTTCAGTTAAAAAGAATATTTCAAACAAAATGTTTTGACTGAAAAGATGTACGCAACTTATTTCGCCCACCATTTTCACCATACCAGTGTATATAATAGTAATTTCCAGATTACTGAAATATTCATTATTTAACCATTACAGAAGGTTAGAGCTGCAATCTCTCCGATTAAGAAATTAACACAAACTAATTATTTAGTATTATGAGATTTTTAACTCTCAATAACATCATAATATCAAACTAAGCATAATTCTTCTAGTTAAACTCTCCAATGTAGAACATAACTGTAATTTCTTCACATAACATACACAGGGTAGTTAACAGCTCAACAATAAATTATTGATATACACTCTTTACTTGATCTCTGCGATGATGACATTGTATTGGGCTATTGTCGTTCTAAAACTTCTTCTATATTAGTCTTGTTTAGCACAAATTTTGAGTTTGATGTAGTGTTTTATCTTGTGTTTAATGGACAGATGTTGATGAATGTGGAAAAGAGGGGTCTGGACCATGTGGTCTCCATGCCATCTGCACTAATACCCCTGGCTCTTACTTATGTAGCTGTGTTCGTGGTTACTTGATGGGTGCAACAGGGTGCCAAGGTTTGTGTACAACAATGTGTCTCATGAACTCACATTAGTGCTGAGATCTGAGTTGAAAGGAAAATATATGTTCATTTGAAATAATGTGCACTTTTTGCTCTTGCAGATATAGATGAATGTGCACTGGCTGCAGTGACAGGACTACAGGCCTGTCAGGGGAATGCTGAATGCAAAAACACTATTGGCTCTTTTACCTGTTCGTGCCGACTGGGATATGTAATGGCTTTAAATGAACAAGGCTGTGTAGGTGAGATATATAATGATATGTCATATGTGGAGTAGCACTGACCTTTATCCAATACACACACAGTAAGGAATCAACAAGGGATACATCTCTTTGTGACAAGAAAGTATAAGAATGTATTATCTTTACCATAGTCTGTGGTATTACATTTGCAGGATTGTCCTTTATTAAAGATGTGTTAAATAGCAATGTTTTTATTAAGATCTCCAAATAATCTCCAACTAATTATTTTGTTATCTTACTGTAGTACTGGTAATAATTGCTCCAAGGCAATCAGTGCAAGACTCTCATTTCAAATCCTGGCTTTCTCTCTTGTGCAGATGTGGATGAGTGCAGCTTTGAAGAGCAGTGTCGCCGTGAGCTTGGAAACATTTGTGTGAACACTCCTGGCAGCTTCCTCTGCCAGTGCCAGCCAGGCTTCAGAGCAGAGGCCCGTGGCTGTGTTGGTACGACTGCTGTGTTTGTGCGATAATATGCTGTGTTGCTGCTTGTTTGCTTAACTTCACTGTAAAATGTTTTCCAGTCCCACTTGGACTACGTAGTGTCTGCAAGCATTACTGTGTTGCTCTTAATTATTAGCGTTTTAATTTTCTTTATCTGCACATCTTGCCCCTAAATGTTTTTTACTCCATGTCCTGTGTGTCCAAACTCCTGCTTGTCTCTTGCGTTTCAAATTATTTTCATAGCTTAGGCAACAAGAGACTCATCTCAGCTGATATGCTTGTTACATATTTAATCAGTTTTGACTGTTACTGAGCATTAACTTTAATTTCCATAAACTAATTTTACCCATTATTTTTAACACTTACTCATTACCCTTGTTTCTGTCTCAGATGTGGATGAATGTACAGCGAGTCCGAAAGTGTGTGATGGCCAGAGTGTGTGTGAGAACACGCTTGGGAGCTACAAGTGTGTTTGTCGACCAGGTTACCAGGGAAACGGCACACACTGTGAGGGTAAGCAATTAGTGCATCTCCTCATGGAAAACTGTCACCTTCCTCATGTGCAGTGTTTTAATGTGGCCTGTTATGTATCCTATTAAAGTTGCCACAGGTGGCAAAACAATGCATACCAAGTAGAAATATATATGAAGTAAGTTTCAGTTGTATGAGTTTTAACAATTTTTCTTCACAGATGAAAATGAGTGCCTATCAGGTCATCATGGCTGTGACACAAACGCGCGCTGTGGCAACATTATCGGTTCTTATTTCTGCCAGTGCTATCAAGGCTTTAATGGAGATGGACACTCATGCTTTGGTGCGTGAACAGCATGTGCAGGATGTGTGTTTTCGTTGTGTATGTGCTTTCTAATGGCACACCAGCAAAACTTCTGTTTGTAATTGCACCAGCTACATTTGGGCTTTGTTTTTTTCTATCACAGATGTTGATGAGTGTGCAGTAAACAATGGCCAGTGTGCACACAACTGTTCCAATGAACTCGGGGGTTACAGCTGCCAGTGTGTGTCCGGCTACCAACTGGACAAGGATGGACATAACTGTGCAGGTAATCTCACCTGTGCAATACATTCTTGTTAAGTAACACTGGCATAAAATAGACATGTCTTTGTATTATGGTTATTGTTGCATTACGTTTAATGTATTTAAGCAAGGGTCTGTTACTATTTCTTCTTTTATTTTTTACACAGAAAATAATGAGTGTGAGTAGCTAAAATACAAAAAATATCCCCTCATGTGTCTTACTTGAATGAATATTCTGTTGCATTGTGACTTCTAGAGTCATATCTTGTGGTGACAAAAGCCTGAAATAAGTGTCTCTGGTCTCTCAGATTTAGATGAGTGTTTGACACTGAATGGAACGTGTGCACATGGTTGTATTAACACACAGGGATCTTATCAATGCTCCTGCAGGCCTGGATACCAGCTGCACATCGATGGCTCCACCTGTGTGGGTCAGTCACATTGACACCCATTTCACTGTGCTGTTGTACATACTCATTTTCAGTCACTTAACAAAAATCAATGACATTAATGGAACTGGTGCTAAAATTGTCTCATGTTTAATGGAAGATGTCACTTCATTTGTATGTATGCAGTTTCATTAACACCTGTTTTTGACTGTGCGGCCAGACATTGATGAATGTAAACTGCAGAATGGTGGCTGCTCTCACACCTGCACCAACTCTCCAGGAGGACATGTTTGTCATTGCCCACCTCCTTTACTTTTGCATACTGATAACCTCACGTGCAGCAGTAAGTTAATGTTTTAACAACTATGTGTAAAAAAATATTGCAAGCATTTTATTCTAAAATTGATTTTAAATTCATCTGGACAGATGTAACGACATGTAAGCGCAGAAATGGAGGCTGTGAGCACATGTGCTCTGTAAAGGCAGACGGACACATCCAGTGTAGCTGCAGAGTCGGCTGGAAACTGGACTTGGACCTGAGGAGCTGTGTTGGTGAGACAGAACAACAGCTGTGTTTATTAGTTGATGTTTTAGTTTATAACTGCCTTAAATGTTTGTTAGATGTATAAACATAGATCTACCTTAGGACTAACAGACTTTAAAACTCTAAATTAAATTTCTCAAAATTTGACTTTTATTGTTACATTGTTTTATACCAACACCAAGACATATTTACAAGGTCAAAGGTGTAAATCCAGAACTTTCTGGGAATGTTAGGATTTTATGAATCGCTGTGTTTGCAAATTATGTAAGATTTTCCCCTGTAGCTTGTCCAAACAAAACCAGTGTAGTCCTCTTATACCTCCAATTTATGACACTATTCAACGACAAACTGCCCCTGATAATCGTTAGGGGCATTATAATAAACATTAGTCAATGTATCCTTTATAAAGCATTAATCATTCAGACTTGCTCTGAATGGAACATGTCCACATAGACCAATCTCTAATCTTCCATTCCTCAGCAAAATCCTCAAAATAATAATAACCAACTGAATAATTACATGAAGATTAACAACCTTAACAACGTTTATCAGTCTGGTTTCAGAAATAACCACACACTGAAACTGCACTACTTATAGTAAATAACGTCTGCAACAACATGGACTCTGGCACCCTCTTGTCCTCCTGGATCTTAGCGCTGCATTCGGCACTGTTAATTATTAACGTCTGCTCGACATACTCCAGAACCGGATTGGATTATCTGGTCCTGTATTAAACGGGCTCTCCTATGTGTTGGTTGATGAATTTACCTCTGAGAAGATGGCTATGAGCTGTGGGGTTCCACTCTAACCTGGGCCCACTTTTTTAAATCTTTATATGCTTCCTCAGCCAAATCTTTCAAGAATACAAAATACAATATCATAAATACGCTCATAATACGCAACTCTATATCTCCCTCTCTCCAGACAATCCAGACTAAAACCTGTGGAAACGTTAACTCTATGCTTTAAAAAGACATTAACACCTGGATTAATCAAAGTTTACTGCAACTAAACATGGACAAATCAGAAATCATTATTGTCCATAATCAAAAAGACATTAAATTGCTACTCACGTTTAAAGAACATGCAAGAAATCTTGGCATCATCTTTGATTCCCTGTCCAATGCTGAAACATTAGTTCACACCTTTTATCAAAAGTAAACTGAACTATTCTCTGGTTTCTGGAATG
Source organism: Neodontobutis hainanensis (assembly GCA_024349245.1). NCBI lineage: Eukaryota > Metazoa > Chordata > Actinopteri > Gobiiformes > Odontobutidae > Neodontobutis > Neodontobutis hainanensis. The sequence goes on along the minus strand of JALDNG010000022.1, from coordinate 7,362,690 downwards.
GAGCAGCTTGTATTATGATCAGGACATAGAAATTCTCTCATATTACACCTGTTCTTAAGTCGCTGCACTGGCTCCATTTCAGATCAGAACTGGCATCAAAATTCTTCTAATAGTCTTCAAAGCTCTTAATGACCATGCTGCTCTCTACATTAGCGCTCTACTAAATCCGTTCAAGGCGACAAGAACTCTCTGTTCCTCAGCAGCTGGTCTCTTTGTTGTACTTCGTGTTCAGTCCAAAGCTGGTGAAGCTGCATTAGTTCATTGTGCTTCAAACACAAACAGTAAAAAAAATACAATAACAATTAACCCTCAAAACACACTTTTCTCACCTATTTAGTAACGAGAACTGTAATAAGATTAGATAGGACTTTATTGATCCCACAGAGGGGAAATTCCCTTGTACAGCATCTCTTAGACAGGTACACCTGTTCATGCTCTACATATCATTTATTTTTCACTATTGTTTGTTCTTTGCTATGAATTTTGTGTAATTTCTGGAAAGCACATTAAATTACTACACTGTGTGCACAATAGGCAAGTGCTTATTTTGACCATATTATCATTTTATCCATATTTTCCAACTCCAAGCTGTATAAACTTGAAAAATGACAGGGCCCCATCTTCACTTGACTTAAACCCTGTTGAGAACTTTTTGTTGTCCCTTCTTAAGCTGGAAATTTACAGTGAAGGTAAACAATACACCTCTCTGAACAGTGTCTGGGAGGTTGTGGTTGCGGCTGCACAAAAAGTTGGTTATGACCAGATCAAGATACTGACTTTTATTGTTTGTTTATTATTCTCACTTTAACAGGTGAAACTAAACAAGTAAAATGGGAAATTGTTGTTTCTCATTTAGTTGCATAACAATTCTGCAGACTAATTAACTAAGTTGCCTAATAATAGTGTACATGTAGATATTCTCTTATTTTCCCTTTTACTACTTAAATGTTTGTTAACATTTTGAATTGACCAAGAGCACTGTACTTCAATAACAAAATGAATCCTCAAAAATACAACTTGCCTAATAATAGTGCACACAGTGTACTAATAAAGGTGCTATAAAGATGAAGTTTATTACTTACTTACTACTTACTCACTTGCTCAATCGTGTGTTGGTATTATAAAGGATTTACCATTTCCCCTGTACTGTGTAATATATAACAGGACGTTATATACCACTAATTAATTAGATGCTCATGTAAGTCGCTTTGGATAAAAGCGTCGGCTAAATGAATAAATGTAAATGTTTGAGGGATTAAATGACATGATGTGAACTAACTTTACCTACTATGTATCTACTGTTCTGTGTTTTGTCATAAGATGTAAATGAGTGTGGAGACTTCACAAATGGAGGTTGTGAGCAGCTGTGTGAAAACCTTCCTGGTGGCTTTAACTGCACCTGTAGAGAGGGCTATGCGGTACGAACTGACGATCCCACAAAGTGTCAACGTGAGTCAAAGATCACACTTCAGTGACAGTCTCCCAACATGGCATCATTATTCACAATTACTTTATTTATTTTTTTATTTTTTACCAGCTCTATGTCACCCTTCTTGTCAAAACTACGGTGTTTGTGTGGCCCCTAATAGCTGTGATTGTCCACCAGGTTATCCAGGACCGGGTTGCTCAGGTGCAAACCTCTTCATAAAAAATTTAATGATTGTATTGAGCATTGTGCTGTAAACTTATAAATAAACTGAGTCTTAAGATGCTGAGATGTTTTCTGTTAAATAGCTTCATACAACCAAAAGTTGATGAAGCTACAAACAAGCAGTTTTGCCACAGCTTCTATTAAAATGGAATGGTTGTGCATTTTAGCCATGTGCTCCCCCCCCTGTGCTCATGGAGGCACCTGCATGAGATGGAACATGTGCTTGTGTCCTTCTGGTTGGACTGGAATAGGCTGCCACACAGGTATTAACCTGGTATTAAGTGAACATTACAAAACAGAAAATGTATGTAACTTGCCAGAATAAAAGGCTTTATATACCAAAGAACACAGCAGTTGTACAACTGTATAATTTATTAAGGCCATGCTGGTTTCTGCTGCTTTCTGTCTCTATCAGCCATGTGTGACTTGCCCTGCGCTAACGGTGGTCGCTGTGTGGGGCCGGATACCTGCCAGTGTCCCTCAGACTACACTGGGCCCCAGTGCCTCTTGCGTGAGTACCAAAACTACTACCACAACTGGCTTTTGTTACAAGAACCATGCATTGTTTACAAAAGGTACACAAGAAATTCTACCTTTGCTAAGCCAGGAACAATACACAAAACCTTTCAGATCTAATGCTGTCACTCTCTCTGTGACCTTTAGCCCTCTGCACGCCTGCCTGCCAAAATGGGGGGAGATGTGTGGATGTCAACAAATGCACATGTGTAGGGGGGTGGCAAGGAGCTCGTTGTCAAATCGGTAATATCATATATCATTTCATAACATTTAAATATTTATTTTACTTCTATGATCAGTATCAGTAAGTTTAAGTAAGTAAATGTAGACAGCCATTGGACCTAACTGGACCGGTTTCCAGTTAATCTTTTCAAAGATTAACTGAAAAACAAACCAAGATGTTAAAGTTGTCCGACTGTCAGTGAAAGTTCTCCAGCTGTTAAATAAATGTTTGTATTATTTGTTAGGTTTACTGCTGATGACTGCTGATTCTGGTCTTATGGTCTTGTCCCTCCAGAGCCTGTTCAGTGTCAAAAGCCTTGTAAGAATGAGGGAATGTGCGTGGGCATTAACAGGTGCCACTGTGCAAAAGGATTTACTGGGACTTACTGTGAAACAGGTATTGTGCAACTGCGATCCCTCTAATAATTCTTCACATTGAATGTGTTGTCATTTTTGCAGCAGTGACCACCCCCTGTGTGCCGCCCTGCCAACATGGAGGCACATGCAGTCCTCACAACACCTGCACCTGTCCAGAAGGCACCACAGGTCTACGCTGTGAGCGACTGTATGTATGAAAAAGGACAAAATACACATAATGCACTTGGTAGACACAGCTGATGGACATTGATTCATGTTCAAGTAAAAGTTGAACAATATATATATATATATATATATATATATATATATATATATATATATATATATATATATCAAAGAACCCTTTTTAAATTATATAAATTATATAATTTAATTAAATTTTTACATTGTGACTTAGGACATGCCCAGTGGTTACTACAGTGGTCAGTATGGCTCGGGCTGTGAGAAAAGCCTTCAGAGAGAGTTATGTTGACCGCTGTGGACCCCTTGGTGTACAGCTTTGCACTAAATACAGGTAACCTGGTTTGTGTATCATACTTTAATCCAGACATTTGTGCTTCATTTGTTCTGCATTATCCTTCCTTAATTTTTAAAAACCTACATAATGTATGTTTGCACATGTGCATTGTTTCTCCAGGATGAACCAGGCACGGGTCTATGTGCAGGCCTATAGAGTTGGTTATAAAATCCAGTGCCCAGAAAAGAGGATTAGATGAACAACCTTTTATACAGGGTCTTCATCGGGAAACATTACTGACTCAAGTATGGTTGACTTATTGTCACAACCTTAAAACAAGTAAAATGTTGCATTTTTTATACAAACGTTGTCTTCTTCCGTGTATTCTTTTTATATTTTTGAAACCAATGTAAAAGTGACTATGAATTTTTACTTGATTTAAATTAAAATGTGCCGATGACTGATAAAAAACATTTTATTTATTGTTTGGGGAAAATGTATTCTGTCTGTCTGTCTGCTCTAGCCACAACTGGAGCCTTAACACAAAGCCACTTTTGGGCAGTTGATGAGTTGTTTGTAGTATTGCCCAATTGACACAGAGTACTGAAGCCAAAGTAACTACAATACTATTGTAATACTGATTTACTCCCTTTAAAAAAAATAACCAGGACTTCAGGTTACTTTACCATGTATAGAAATGCCCAGTACAAGGTATTCTCAGCATCAAAGACAAACAAGTTCAGGACACACATAATAAGGTTTTCATTACTGAAAGTACTGTCAGCCTGCCTATTGTTCTGCAAATACATAAAACTGTAAGAAATTGTAAACTATAACCCGAGAAAAATAACGGGTACAGTGTCACTTTCAAACCTTTTTCTTTTTTAATTCATAAATAATGAAGTACCATGGGTTTAACACTAAATTATGTTATAAAGTTAGTTAAAGTAATTACAAACCCTAAATCTGTGCGAGCCAGTCGGACCAATCTATGGTCGGACCATTAAAATAAAACCAGTTTCTGGCTCGTGAAAAGCCTCTACACTAAATATAAGTCTACGTACTTGTTGCGCATGCGTGTGGAAGCAATAACCTATTTAGGTCCATTTCCCCTTCCATGCCATGATTATTTTCCTAATAACAAAATCACATTTTAGAAAATCATTAATTTGTCACTGCCCAACACTTTATAATTTGTTAATATTATAGAGTAGACGGTGGGTTGCGGAACTAGTTTGAAGTCCGCGGCCGGAAGCGGTCTGTCCCGGTGTAATCGAGTGACCTTCCTCCAGCTCTCGTGTTTTGAAAGCCGGCACGAAAAGGACAAACGCATTAAAATGGTTTTTGAAGAGAAAATGATCGTGAACGGAGAGCCCGATGATGTAAGTCCATGTTTTGTATTTTTGGACAACTGATCTTGCGTAATATGTTCATCGGACTAGCAAAAGATGGCATGCTAACGGTAGCTACAAGTTTAAGTTAGCGTTAGCTTCTGTTTATGCCCTCACCACCTTTCATAATGTTTGATTTCTGATAATGTATTTCTTTTTAAGTTTTATTATAAATATCTTAATGCCCTTTACTGATGTGTATATTGTCTTATCGAACTTTAGGAAGAGGAAGAAGAGGAGGAAGAGCAAGATTTGGTGGTATGTCCTTGTCATTTTGTGACATCTTTTTTACTTAACTTTTACGAGGGGATCTTGTCTTTAGGTGGACCAGACTCTGCGTCAAAACTGATCCTTCCTTAATCCAAGATCCCCTCGCACAAACCTATGTGGTTTGTACTGTTAAGTGTAGCGAATAGTGCAGTGACAGTTATGTTGGAGAAACGATACAACAGCTGCACAAGAGGATGTGTCAACACAGAAGAGCCAATCCTGGTGGACCTGAGTCTGCAGTCCACCTCAAAGAGAAGCAATGTCCGAATTTTGGCCAGAGAGGCCAGATGGTTTGAGAGAGGTGTGAAGGATGCCATTTTTGTTCAAATAGAAAAAAACCTTCTTGAACAGAGGAGGTGGCCTTAGATTCATGATACCTAGTATTTACAACAGTGTTTTGAAACCTAAATCAAAATTGTTTTACTCTAGAACAACAACAACACCTAAATGGAACAGTGACACTAACGACTCACCTGAGCCTTTCATAACTAACGACAATGAGACCACAACAGCCCGGTTCCATCAGGGTTAGTTACAGGTCAAACCCCTCCCTCTAGAGATTTAAGCTCAGCTCTCTTACCAGTTGATAAAGTCTTCATTCTGCATTTATTTTAGTTGTGAAATGGGTAAAAAAAAGTTTTTTTTTTACCCATTTTTTTATTATTTTTTATAAAAAATTAATCATTACACATTATTTTAGCTTAAAAAAGACAGCTCTAAACATGATATCTTAAATGATAAAAAGTCAGAGGCTTGACGAAACAATTTAAAGGTGCATTATGAAAGTTTCAATTGTTAAAATATATTTTTTTCTAACCAATACATGCATCAGCAGCATCCTGATGTGCATAATGAGCCTGTTTGAATTCTTTGTGGTTGCCCGTGTAAGCTTGTACAGTCAGTTAAATGAAAAGGTTTCAAGATTGAAACTCCTGCGTTGTTTGAGTGGTTGTGACGTAATGCATGGTTCTCACTTACTGATTTGTCGCCATAAGTAAACTAAGCAACGCTAGTGGCAAAGTTGAAAATGAATCCTGCGAACACAGGAAAGAGACAGGCCTCTAGCACACTCGAAACCGGCTGCTTCTTCTTGGTTGTTGTTCATTTGTGCTCACAGTGAACACGCTCGACACTGGATGCAGTACCGCTAATGCCAGAGGTGGCACACTAGTTCAAAAGCGCCGGATCTTCCGTAATGCTCCTTTTTTAAATATTCATATGCTAAAATTTTCTCTCGCAAATGGTCTAAATTTTTCTTTAGGACCCCATTGAATCAGTGCGACAGAAATGTGAGGAGACTGAACACTGCATACACTCCAAGGAGCGTCTAGAAGAGTGTGAAAACAGAGTGGGTTCCCGATCAGCAACCATGGAGGATTGTACCGAAGAACTTTTTGATTTTCTCCATGCCAGAGACCACTGTGTAAGTCATATAAAAATATAGCAGTAAATGTTTTTCTAATGTATTTGTGAAATACACCGTGTCTTTGTTCTCCAGGTGGCGCATAAATTGTTCCATTCCGTCAAATAAAATCCTGTGGATGTGGACCGACTGGCTGGTTGCATTGATGTTTTACTGTAAAAAAAGCATGGTTTTAAATAGATCTATATGCAGATCTGTTATATGTTGTAACTTTAAATGTCTACTAATTGGTTGGATGCAGTTGTAAACACTGAGACCAAGTTATTAGCAACTGTCCGTCTTACCTTATTGTGTATTAGGTACTTGAGTCAATCTTCAATAAAGATGACTTAAAATCATATTGTTGTTATCTTGATTGTCTGCAACAACACACTCGTCTTTATTAATGATTGATTCAAGTTGCCCATAAAATATATTGCAAAACTGTGACGTTCAAACCAAACAATAATGTATATCTCATCACATATATCTACCTTTTAACCTTAAGATCACATGACTTTTACACATGGGTAATAAAATATGTTTGGTTGCTATGTTAATCAACCTAATGCACAGGTATGATGGTATATTAGGGTCACATTAAAAGAAAAATACATCTAGACACCACAGGAATACACGGGAACCTCTGTTTAAAGAGGTTACTTTATTGTGCACTTTCTGTCCATAGTTTTATCTGTTGACCTTATGACACAAGTGCAAGTATACTTTGTATTTCAGTCATGTTTAATGGAAACAAATGAATAGTTCACTGTGTTCTTTGCTTTGCTACAGATGTGTTATTTCTCACCAAAGATCTCTGAATAGCGAACATCTGCGTGCATACTTTTATTGTCTATTCTCTACTGTAAAAAAAATGGCACAGGTAAGATTTTTTTATTATTATTTTAGCTTAAATCATGTGCTTTATTTACAAGAAATACAATGGAAAGGAATTACCCTTACTGACGGATCACGTTGTTGAAAGTTTAGATGAAACTACTTCATCAGATTTTATGTCAAAGAAGTAAAATGCCCATCTTCTCTTGGAATTTGATATTGCCTGATTCAAACCCAACCTTGATCCAACTGTTTTGTCAAATTTCAGACCTGTGTCCCATTTACCTTTTCTATCCAAGGTTTTTGAAAAGATAGTTTTCTTAAGGTTACAGTATTTTCTGGAGAACAATCAGATCTTTGAAAAGTTTCAGTCTGGCTTCAGGACACGACACAGCACTGAATCCGCTCTTCTCAAATTACAAAACAACATTCTTTTGTCCCTTGAAGAGAAAAAACCAGTGCTGCTTGTAATGCTGGATCTTACTGCAGCATTTGACACCGTGGACCCCACTCAGTCCTCCTGACAAGCCTGGAACAACAGGTTGGGCTTCAGGGACCTGTGCTGCAGTGGTTTAGGTCGTATTTAACAGAGAGGACTCTGTGACCTCATTAGTGACCTCTCCTCCTCCTCGGCCCCCTTGACCTCTGGTGTGCCACAAGGTTGCATTTTGGGCTCTGTTCTATTTTCCTTGTATTTGTTGCCGTAAGGTGCAGTTATTTCAAAACACAATATGTCCTTTCATCGACCGACCTGGAGGTTTACCTTCCGGTTGTCCCAGCTTTTCCTGATAGTCTTCAGTCCATCAACAGATGCTTAGAGGACATCGAACTGTGGCTGTCCCAAACTTTCCACTGTTTGAATGAGGATAAAACTGAATGGATTGTGTTTGGCACATCCAACCTGCCCAGTGTCTTAGCCCCTTGGTCCTTTTGCTTTGGCCCCCCATCTTAACCTTGTCAAAAATCTGGGGGTAAAACTAGACAGCAGTCCTTAAAATTTGAAAAACAAATAGATTCTGTTGTTAGGGCAAGCTTTTTTCAGCTTCGCCTCCTTTCAAAATTTAAACCCTTTTTAAGTCGTGCTGACCTGGAGAAAGCCATCTATGCTTTTATTAGCTCCAACATAGACTACTGCAATGCACTCTATGTGGGCCAAACTGGACTTCACCGTTTGCAGCCTGTGCAAAACGCTGCTGCCCATCTGCTAACTAACAGTCGTAAACATGAGCACATCACACCTGTCCTGTACTCTCGGCACTGGCTCCCTGCTCAGTTTAGAATTTAATTTTAAAATCCTAATGTTTGTTTTTAATGCAGTCACAGGCCTTGCACCTTCTTATCTGTGTGAGATTCTGACCCCTCACCAACCCAGCAGAGCTCTACGTTCTGCTGGGCAACATCTGCTGAAGGTGCCCCGGTCCCGGTACAAACAGTGGGGCGATCGTTCTTTTGCAGTGAACGGTCCTAAACTCTGGAACTCGTTGCCCATTGAGTTCCATCACTGACCCAGCCTCTGTTTAAAGCCAAACTTAAAACCTATTTATTTAAAATGGCTTTTTGCACTTAATGGTTCTGTGACCCTGCTTTGTTTTATTGTGTAAATGTGTTTTTAAACCTATTTGTAAATATGTTAAGTGTATATTGTAAATTAATCTATTTAACTGATGTTATAAGGCCTCTGCCTTGTGTGAAACGTCGGCAGTCTTATTGATGTGACCGTACTGACCCGATTTTGATCTGAATATTTTATATATTTGTACTTCCATCAGACTTGCTCCCAGATCCTGAAAACCCTGAATTAACTGATTTTGAACTGGAACATCATTTTGAGTCCTGTTCTTTCTGTGTAAATAAGACTGATCATTACATCATTTGTTTTTGGAACAATTCTATGGTTAATCATTTTTTTTGTATTCTTGTGTAAAAGGACACTGAACTAATGTGATGTGAAATTAGTTTTTCAGAACACGGAGACACCTGAGATCAAACAGGGATCTGAAGTTATAACAGTATTAATGTAATATGTTCGATTGTGGACAGGCCTCGAAACAACTGCAGTCAAGAAACACAGGTATGCTACTTTAACGGCTTTCTTTCCAAACTGCGCATGATCGTTGACCTATGCAAATTCACAGAAACAGATTACACCTGCGCCGTGTTTTTATTTACAATCTAGGGTTGTTACCGTGAAGCCGGTTATCTGGAGACATGCAGATGTTTTTTGTGGGCGTTCCTCTCTAGGACCCCACTTTTACAAACAAGGAAATAATGTTAATATTTTGTCTTAAATTACATCGATGTGATATTTTTAACAGCGGACATGTCTATAACAATGTCTCTTTTAGTGTCGATGCAAAAGAACGAACGTAGACGGCTTTGATTCAAGAGCGGTTTGTGGATTATAACTCGATGTAAACTGCGCTGTCACCAGTTGATCCAGACGATCTCCGTTTAACCTGCGTAACATGACAAACAGCCTTTAAATCAAGAAATACTACAGAAGGAATACTGGCGTGGACATGGTGCTCGTGCTGTGCAACTTCTTTTAAAACTTGTAACTGAGTTACCTGCAGTCATCGCAATATAATCTGGTTCAGTACAATGAGAATAAAGTTGAGGCTACTCTTAATGTTAATATGTGAGCGCTTGTCTCTGGTCAGCGCTGGAGTCTCACTGGCAACTAAAGTCTTTAAAAAGTTTTTTTTCCCATGTCTTTATGACTATGCTTTATGTTGTATGTTTTTCTTTGTCTCATGCACTGATAAGCTGAAGGAAACATTCCACTTTGGTAAACAATAAAGTAAAGTTCTATTCTATTTTGTTCATTAGGCACACAATAATTAATCACAAACTAATATAAATAAATGCCCTTAGTGAATAAATATACAGCATATAAGTGTAGCTTCTGTCTCCTTCTGTTTCTTCTTTACAGTCTGAAACCCAATAATGATGAAATTTGAATGTTTGCTTCTGTTATGTTTCTCCCCTTGACCTTTGACATTAGAGCCTCTGGTATTGTTCACTTGTGAGGTCTGTGTTGATGCAAGAACTTCCACAGGCCTTAGACATCATGAAAAATACTTTAATCCATTAGTTGTCTTTAAAAAGGAAACTCTACAAGATTAAACTGGTTCTGACTCTTCACAGAACAGTTACTTTTAATAGTGACACTTTTGAGGCTGGAAACAGAAATGACCATAAAAACAATATTTATTACAATGTCAATATGAAACATATAAAAACCTTTCAAAAGGTTTATTGAAGAGAAATTACAACAGAAAACCTCCATGTTGTATGTATTTATTTGGTTTAATAGTGTAGTATAAAAGGGTTGCTCCCAAACCTTCACAACTCCAGGACAGTAGATAAAAAGCCAGAAGAAGTCCTGCTGTAGCAGCAGGTGACTATCACACTTTAAACCACTGGGGTCTTGTAGATGAGAGCAGTTATTTGATAAATGTGGTACTTTGCCAAGACAAAGCACAGTAACAAACTGTAAAGAAAGACAGTTTCTATTTACGTTGAAAATGCGCTCAGTGTCAGTATGCCTCTTGTTCTATATAATGTTTACTCTGCAAACCCTTAAAAAAGCCTAACGAGCAATAACAGGCAAACATTTCTACTTGAACAGCTCTGTTTTTACTGTTAACCCATCACCAAGCTCAAACCAAAGTCTGAAACAAGAAATGTCACAGGTTAACCTGACCTAAGTCTGACCTCAGTGCTCTGCTCTACTCCACGACTGAGCAGCCAGATTAATAAATCTTTACCTTTGTGCCAAAAAGTAGATTGTTGAATTACAAATCAGATTAACAGCAATCTTTATGTAGAATAAATCAAATGTAGACAAAATTGCAACATGTAAACCAATACTGTATCTAAATAGCATTCATTCATACTTTCAGATGTGTTCAGGTCTTTCTGTACTTTTTTTTTTTTTTTTACATATTTTGGTAATTTCCTGTCTGACGTACAATAAAAAGTCAAACACTCCTTTTTTTAAATCTAAATGTTATTTAACAATAATCTCCTTTCAGCTGCTGTCAAACAAAGCACATTTGAACACTATTAAGTCTTGGCTATGCCACATAAAAACTGTTCTGTAGAATGTTTAGAATCAAAGCTGGGTTAAGGTTCTGTGACACATCAGTAAAGCACTCTTAGCATTTATTTGCAAAACAATAGACAATGCATATATATATATATATATATATATATATATATATATATATATATGATCTAAAATACATTAATAAATGTCTGAATTATTAAGTACATCTAAAAAGGAAAATGAGGTAAATGATGTTTATACCGTATACTTTTTTGCACACTTCTCGGACACCAAGAGCGCTTTACATCGTGTTTCCACTCACCTCCTTCACACCTGGGACAGACGGAGAGGGTGGTGGGTCACAGAGGGAAAGATTAAATTATACAAAGCTGAAAGAAATTAGCTTCTACTTAATTTCTCACTTCTTTGGGTGAACAACAGTGACAAAACTATGTTTAGAAAAAAAAAAAATAGACCCTCACAGCAAACAGGGCTTTAGACAGCTGCCAAGTTTAATATGTTTGTGTGAATTCAAGTGGCTCAGGTGAACTGGAGAAAGGTGTCTGTGTAACATGGTTGATTATGAGAAACTGTTTATCTCTAAAGATTGCTGTTAATCTGGTAATCTACTTTTTGGCACAAAGGTAAAGATTTATTAATCTGGCTGCTCAGTTGTTGAGTAGAGCAGAGCACTGAGGTCAGACTGAGGTCAGACTGAGGTCAGAGTGTCATGTGGATAAGTTCCAAGTTAACCTGTGACATTTCTTGTTTTACTTGGTGATGGGTTAACAGTAAAAACAGAGCTGTTCAAGTAAAAATGTTTGCCTGTTATTGCTCGTTAGGCTTTTTTAAGGGTTTACAGAGTAAACATTATATAGAACAAGAGGCATACTGACACTGAGCGCATTTTCAACGTAAATAGAAACCGTCTTTCTTTACAGTTTGTTACTGTGCTTTGTCTTGGCAAAGTACCACATTTATCAAATAACTGCTCTCATCTACAAGACCCCAGTGGTTTAAAGTGTGATAGTCACCTGCTGCTACAGCAGGACTTCTTCTGGCTTTTTATCTACTGTCCTGGAGTTGTGAAGGTTTGGAAGCAACCCTTTTATACTACACTATTAAACCAAATAAATACATACAACATGGAGGTTTTCTGTTGTAATTTCTCTTCAATAAACCTTTTGAAAGGTTTTTATATGCTTCATATTGACATTGTCATAAATATTGTTTTATGGTCATTTCTGTTTCCAGCCTCAAAAGTGTCACTATTAAAAGTAACTGTTCTGTGAAGAGTCAGAACCAGTTTAATCTTGTAGAGTTTCCTTTTTAAAGACAACTAATGGATTAAAGTATTTTTCATGATGTCTAAGGCCTGTGGAAGTTCTTGCATCAACACAGACCTCACAAGTGAACAATACCAGAGGCTCTAATGTCAAAGGTCAAGGGGAGAAACATAACAGAACCAAACATTCAAATTTCATCATTATTTGGTTTCAGACTAGTAGTATTTCTTGATTCAAATGCTGTTTCTCATGTTACACAGGTTAAACGGAGATCGTCTGGATCAACTGGTGACAGCGCAGTTTACGTCGAGTTATAATCCACAAACCGCTCTCGAATCAAAGCCGTCGTTCGTTCTTTTGCATCGACACTAAAAGAGACATTGGCCTGTTCTAGACATGTCCGCTGTGAAAAATATCACATCGGTGTCATTTAAGCCAAAATAATACCTTTTATTTCCTGGTTTGTAAAAGTCCTAGACAGGAACGCCCACACATTAGCATGTCTCCAGATAACCGGCTTCGACAGTTGACCCTTCACACCAGCACAATGGCACAATGGCACAATGGTCTGCAGTTAGAGAACCGCCCATAACTGCGCGCACTCGTAGCCGTATAAAGCGCGGTACACACCTGAAGTAAGCAAATAGTCGTGTTAACCAGTTATATATCTAACTGTCGAGCTTCGAGTGAGCACAAACATTGCTAATGGAAATCCTCAAGCAGTTCACGCAGGAAGGAGGTGAGCCACAGCACAGGACAGCAGCCCTTCTGACCGGCGCTGCGTGCGTCGTGGGGGCTTTGTTTGTGATGGCCCGAAGAGCCAACAGCCACCAAAAGGCGAAGAAAAAGATCTTAAGTGCCCAAAAGCGACGGGAGCAGAACTTCCAGCAGGCTGAGCGGGCCGTGTTGGAGTACAAGAAGTCGGTAAGAGTCAAGCGGAGTGCTGCTTTACAAAACGGACTCTTTAAATTTACATTAACAACGTCCAGTTAGTTAAAACCTCTAAATAGAAGAATTGGAAGATGACTAAATAGTTTTCTTATTCAGCAGTTTGATAATCGTCTTGTGTTAAACCTTTGTCTTCTATAGCATCCTATGGCAGCGTCTGCTTTCATCTTGAAACTGTCTCTATCTGAGCTGACAAAAGAGCTACAAGAAGGGTCATTGTCTCCAGAAGAAGTCTTTTACACCTATATGGAAAAGGTGCACTATTCAAAGAGGCCCACAATGCTCTCATAAGCCTAACATATATAGATTATAACGGATTATACATACAGGGGCTGGTCATATAAATAGAATATCATCAAAAAATTGCTTTATTTCACTAATTCCATTCAAAAAGTGAAACTTGTATATTATATTCATTCATTACACACAGACTGACATATTTCAAATGTTTAATTCTTTAAATTTATAAATAATTCAACTTTTTGATGATATTCTAATAATGTGACCAGCACCTTTAAGTGATTGCTCTTGCTCTGCAGACACTTGATGTCCAGAAAAGGCTGAACTGCTGCACAGAGATTCTGTTGGAGAGTTTTGAGCAGCTAAAAACTATCAGCTCCGGCAAGAAGGGCATGTTGCATGGAGTTCCTGTTAGCATTAAAGAAAACCTGTTGTGCAAGGTAAGTATTTTTTTTTAGACTTTATGTACAAATATCATCATTCTCATCCTCTTCAGAGTAAACAGATTTTTTTTTGTATTCTCATTAGAATCATGATAGTACTTGTGGTTTGCTGATAAATCTGGACAAGCATGCTGAGGACGACTGTGTGCTTATTAAAGTTCTGAAGAACCAAGGAGCAATTCCCTTCGTGAGGACAAACCTTCCTCAAGCTTTACTAAGGTCATTAATATATTTATATAATGCAATATTTATGTAAAAGAAACCCTAGTGCACCCTGGGTGTAATTTCCATGCCTGAAAACTGTAATGAATTTGTCCTGTGTTTTATCTGCAGTTATGATTGCAGTAACCCTATTTATGGGCAGACTTTAAACCCTCATAACCTCCAAAAGACTTCTGGAGGGTCCTCTGGCGGGGAGGCGGCTCTCATTGGTGGAGGAGGCTCTGTGATTGGTGTAGGCACCGACATTGGGGGTAGTATCCGTATTCCAGCCTCTTTTTGTGGGACCTGTGGCTTTAAACCAACATCAGGTCGATTAAGGTAACTGGCATTTCCCTCGTTTCATTTTACAGCTTTTTAAAATTTTCCCGAAAAATCTATAACTCTAACAAGGTGTGGTTTCTGTCTTTGTCAGTTTGAAGGGTTTAAAATCGGTCTATAGAGGGCAAAGGGCAGGTGAGTAGAAAATACTTCACAGATAATAAAATGTATGATTTCACCACAGATTATGACCTGCTTATCCACATACACTTGACTTTTACTTCTGGTAAAGTCATATGCTTGTCCACATTTTGTGACTTTGTGTCTTCAGCTGTATCTCCTATTGGCACCGTGCTAATCCAAATAGAAAATGTTGTTTTTGTCTTGTTTGGATTAGCACGGTGCCAATAGGAGATACAGCTGAAGACACAAAGTCACAAAATGTGGACAAGCATATGACGTTACCAGAAGTAAAAGCATTAAGCAATAATATACAATTTCCTTGACAGAAACTCCATCTGAAAGTGTTCTTCTCTTTAACATAGTGTTGTCTTCTGTTGGACCAATGGCTAAGGATGTGGACAGTCTGGCTCTGTTCATGCAGGCTATACTTTGTGATGATATGTTTTCCCTGGATCCAACTGTTCCACCGCTGCCATTTAATGAGCCTGTGAGTGGAGCCTCTGCTTTTATATTTGCAATAAACTATTTGCATATGAAGGCTGTAAAAATGAATGTTTACAAACCTCCAAGGACACATAAGAGGCTTGAATATCAAATTATGTGTTGACCCAGGAATAGTTTATCTAAGCCCAACTATAAAAGACAAAGTAACTACAATGTCGGCTGTGGACAACATTTACGGCTGCAGACTAGCAGTGTATCCCTGTTTAGGTAACTACAATTATGTTTGTTTTGTTATCAGGTGTACCAAAGCAGGAAGCCTCTGAGAATTGGTTACCTTGAACATGATGGCCAAACACAACCATCCCCAAGCATGAGCCGAGGAGTCAGAGAAGTTAAGGCTTTGTTAGAGCAAGCAGGACACACTGTAAGAACAGATTCTCTTTGTAAAAAACAAAAAAAACAAACAGATGATTTACATAATTGAAGCTGTTTTAATTCTCAGTTTTAAATGTCTGTGAATAATGTCTTTAGTTGGTGCCCTACAAGCCAGTGAAAATGCTTGAGGTCACAGACCTAATGGTAAAAGGAGTCTTTGCAGATGAAGGTGCCATTTTTCTAAAACAATTGTGAGTTATTGCAGTTAGTCACTCATTTTGCCAGTGGAACTGTATGTTATCTTACTACTAGTAATTGTGTTGTTATGTTAATACTTCAATTTGTGACTAGTTTTTTATGGTTCTAGGAAAAATCCTATTGACCCTATTCTCAGACCTCTGGTCACACTTTTACGACTTCCCAGCTGGTTTAAGAAAGTCCTTATCTTCATCCTAAAACCTATGGTATGTTCTCTTCCTTTATATTTCAGTCAACATTCATTAGTTTTGTCCGCTTCTCTCACTAGAGGTTGAGAGGTAGAAGACCATCACAGCTGCCTGGGGCGCAGTATACCCTGGACAATCTGCAGCTATCACAGGGCTAAGACCAAGATTGACAGACAATCCTTTAATCTCACTTTTTACATATTTACATAATTAAAGTAAATGTTCACATGGAGGGAGTGCAGCCTACAGTCACACAGAGTTTGCCTGATACCTGCTCTGTCAGTAAACCAGTTTGTGCTAATGTTAAATAAGTTAATAATCATTCATTTTCTACTGGTCTGGTAACGGGTTGCGGGTGACTGTAGCCTATCCCAGCAGCTTTGGCCTGAGGCGAGGTACAAACTGGACAGGTTAGTTGCAGGGTTGACATTTAGACAGACGGTAACGGACAACTATTCACTAGCAACACTTTAGAGTTGCCAATTGACCTATACATGCATGTCTTTGGGCAGTTGGAGCACATAAATAAATTTTATTTATCTGTGATAATCCTTCTGATAAAACTTTGTTGGATTTATTTCTTCAGGGTGTATTAAGTAGTTGACCTTTTATTGCAGATGCCGCGTTTGTCTCGCAGCCTCGAAAGTCTAACTGGTGTAGGGTGAGTGAAATAAATGTGTCGTTATAACCAGTGCTGGATGTATTAATCTAAAAAAAACATTTACGTTGTTTTGCTAATGGGTAACTTTTTGTCAATACCCACTGTTCATTACCAATGTTACATGGAAAAACTCTAACATGTTCTGGGCCTTTTTAGATCCATTGCAGGTCAATGGAAGGCACATGCTGCAATAGAGGTGAGCTAACAGTTCAGTTTTGGCATTGGTTTCTCAGTCAGTAAACTTACTTTACATAAGTGTAAAATTTTAATTTGTTTTTTAGGACTGTGTCAATGACACAATAGCAGAGTGGAGAAGACTGAATATAGATGTTCTCCTCTGTCCTATGATTGGACCTGCCTACAACTTCGGTTTCTGCGGCAAACTTTCTAGTACGATAATCTCTTAAATAGATAATATTTATAATCAAAATAAGAAATGTGTCAGTCAGTAATTTAATGTATTCAAAATGAAGTGTTGATAATTAGATTTAGATTTATTGTCATTACACCTGTACAAGTACAATGCAACGAAAATGAAGTAGGGGGGGTAGAGTCAATCAGGGATGGACTGATGTCAAAATGGCAGACGGTTGGAGACTGTTTTTAGGGAGTAAAGTAAGGTCAAGGCCTCTGTTGGGCGATGTTTTGGCTGTGCGTTGTAGAGGCTCAGCGGCCTTGAGGGAGGAACGGGCAAGTCTCAAGAGGATAAGATAAGACCCAGCTGCAGGCTAGGCTTCTAAACGAGGGGGGGTACAGAGGTACAGCAGACATAATTAAAAATGTTTTTATATTTCGAACTTCGGTAATTTGTCCGGATCATAATCAATCAGTTCTGGTTCTCAGCATCAGTTTTGTGTTTCTAAGTCATGGGGCAACCTTGATGTAGCCTTCATGGTCAGACCAGCACTCCGTAGAAGCCCACCGGTCAGGTTCTCGGTGTAGTCGGGCCAGATCAGAGCAGATCGGGGCGCATAGTTGTAACCCGGGGCCCATAGTTGTAACCCTTTTTTCTCCGTTAAGGCTCGCAGCAGCTCACTGGTCTGACGCTCGGTGTTAGACTCTTTTCTGAATGTTCACTGAGAGGTCTCGGGTCAGCTCCTCGGACTGTGCATTACTTTGATGTAATCATTCCTTTGAAGCTTTCACTCACATCACAGAAGTACTTTTTATTTCAGCTGACAGCGGCAGGGTAGATTTAAAGGCAGCTGTCTTGCAAATTTTCTGATAATTTAAGGCATTCCCCAGACCAATGAGTGTAGGAAGCCAATTATCATAAATCCAAATTATGGACAATAATTACAGAAATAGTGATTTATATTATCATAGTTACTGTAGATAATTATTTTAATTAATTGAAAAGTCATTCCACATGCTCTAGTTTAATTAATTATTCTTTTTTTTCTAGCCCTCATTTCATACTCTATGTCCTACAATCTGCTGAACTTCAGTGCTGGTGTTGTTCCTGTTTCCACTGTGAATGCACAGGATGAGAAGGACCTCTGCCACTTGGACTCAGGAGATATGTATGACAGGTTTTTCAAACAAGTAAGAAAACGCAAAAACATGAATTAAAGGAAGGTTCCTGTAACTAATGCTTAATAAAATGATTTTGTGTCTAAATGACTAGTTAAAAGAAAGTAAGCTGCAGTTGCACAGTAGCCCACTAGGTGGAGGCAGTAGACAGTGGAATTTTTTATTGCTCTGGAGTGACTCACTGAAACTTGTGTCGTGTGCAGGCTGTGACTGGAGGCGAGGGTCTTCCTGTGGCTGTGCAGTGTGTTGCTTTGCCGTGGCAGGATGAACTCTGTCTCCGCTTCATGAAGGAGGTGGAAGAACTGGTCAAGAAAACGGGAAATAATTCCTGTTGAGCCTAGGTGGCAGCATAACTTAAATCTCAAGATTAGGAGAAAGGTACAAAAATAAAAAAAAAATGTATTTAAAGGAATGAAAGATAATTCAGAACACCAGATATAAGTGGGACAGTGGGTTTATGAAGAGTAGGTATATGTTTTATGTGTGTAATCCCTTTTCCTAATGCAATTTCATTTTTACTTTAGCTCCGACTGCTTGGTGTTTTGTGAGTCTCACAATTTTTTTTTTTTTATAAAAATTTCTCTGATAAACTTTTCAAAGATTTTATTTGTTTATACACATTCTAAATGTGCAGCTGTACAATATTTGTGGCCCAGATACAAGCATCTATTGTCAGCCTTACAGTGATGTGGAAACAGATAAAGAAGACTAATGACACATGGCGCCTTCATCTGCATGGCCATGGACCATAAAGTCATATAGTGATTACCTTCCGCTTTGTAAATATGTGTTTCTGTTGAGTTGACATAAATTTACATATGTTTTAAAACTCTCCTGGGATGGGCTGCCATTAAGGACAATGTTAGTGCTGTTTCCATTATGTTTCTCTCCTGTCACACAGAATGGAAATGGCACATGCGAAAGCGGAAGGGCACATTAGGTAAAGAGAAGAACTGTAATTGAGAGGTTGTTCTTAGTATCATCTGTGGCACGTAGAGCTAGAGAGTAGCTCTCACTGTGCCACTCAGTCAGGGAGCATTAAGCTTTAAGCGGCATCGAGGAGACTTAGGTCTTCAGAGAAAACTTGACATTGTTCTGAAATCCCTCTGGATTCAAAACTGAAGTGGTGACACGCACAATTGCTCACATACTGTACTGTTTATATATATATATATATATATATAAATATATATATATATCTATATATCTATAATATAAATAAAAATTTAAGTGGTTAAGTAAAAAATGTTTTTGTGGTGAATGTTTTTTTTTTTTTACTTCATGGTTTAAATTTCATGATAATATTGTTTCATGTTTTTCTCTTGTATGTTCTCACCTGCAAATACAATTTCAATTATATTTTAATATTACCCATTTGCTTTTTTGAATGTCACTGTTTAATTAAACATCCTATGCAAAACATAAGGATTATTATTACGTATTATTATATAATACGGGGATAGTAGTGCACAATTTGTACCCAAACCCTTTACATGTATAATTTAGTAATCATAGATTTTTGCCTATGTTCTCTTGCATAATATCTGTAAAAAAGCACATCACATTAATTATAAAATGTGATCTTGTATAATACATATTACAAATACATATAAAAAATGCCCTATGTTTAGCAAAGAGCAGATAAGCATTATATAATGTCTTGTAGACCATTATACATAAAAACAAACATCAAATACACAAGAAACACCAGTTATGTCGACATAGATCATGCAGCACTGCAGACTTTCAAAAGTATGCACCAGGTCTGTTTAAACAACATATAGTGACAAGTATTTATGGCACAAATAATTAGTTTGATTAGTTTTTTGTCATTTGTATTAGGTCTGTGAAGGTTCTCAGTCATTCTGGTCATTCTGAAGAAAAGGTTAAAGCAAATGCATCTAGAGATTTGTATTAAGATAACCTTTAAAAAAAGTAAGCTGCAGTGTAAATCGAAGAGTTGTAAAAGTGAGGCTGCTGCTGCCAGGGGCATCTGTCCTGTTCTACAGTCTACTGCTGTAATGATACTGCAAATCTATTGTGTGCCCCTGGCAGGCCAAGGTGCTTGCTCATGTAACGTCTCATTGGTAAGAGCACCAAACACCTCATTTACAGGAACCTTAGGCTATAAGATCAGGTACTTTAAAAACCATCCAAACACATTGGACCCTGCCAGTGCACCAACAAATAAAACACCTTGATATTGTTCCAACTAAACTAGGATGATTCTGTCTTAATGTCTCATTTCAGGGACCAAGAAGCTCATAGTCTTTATGACTGTAGAGAATTGCAGATAGCAATGTTTGACACAGTGGGGGGCCTACCTTTTGAGATGATCAAAGTACCAAGTTCAACCAGCAACCAGAGCCACTTAGAGAAGACATCAAGAAGCAGTGAGATTGGCAGCTTTTAGGTCTTTGGTCCATTTCATGAGCCATTACTACCAGCAGAGGCGACATGCTGTGCAGGACTAGTGGGAGGAGGTGAAGGCAGCTTAACAGACAGCTGATACAGGTGTACAGGCGGTATCAAACAGCAGCACTGTCAATACAGAAGCCTCAAAAATTTTCTCAGAAGCTAAGTATACCCACTGATTTTACTATGACAGGATTAGTGAGGAGCTCCGCATGATTTTCTCAGATTCTGTGACTCAACAATTCAGTGATCCACATTCTATCGGCTTTTAAGGCCCTATCCCAAGTTTCAAGAGCTTACCCTTTGGACAAGGGCTACTTTTCTCTCATACAGCTCTGCTTTTCCTTTTTTGCTGCTTTCAGTTGTTCATCAAACCCAAGTCCATGCCAGCTGTCCCATCCTCCTTTTTCTGCACATCTGCTAGGTTTGAGTTTTCTTTTCTTTCCTCTAGCGCCTAGCTTGGCCCAAGGCCCTTATAGCTAAATTGGTTTACATTGGAGAGATAAATGCTCTGCAAATGCGCTTAAATACGTACAGTAAAAATGCAGACAGTGCGTGTCAGGATTATCACCCAAGTCAGGGGGAGAAAGGAGAGCGCCTCTGTAGCACAAAGCTGGGGAACCAGAGTGAAGCCTGCAGATACAGTCCGTCTCATCCACTTCGCAGAAAAAGAGAGAAGGATTTAGCATTTGCATGCTGGTCTGTAATTCCTGGCATTATATAACTTGTCGCCAACAATCAAACTCCTGTGGTATTGTGAAAGTATTGTTTCACATGGGTGAGCAAACTGTGGAGTTACACTCTGCTGAAAGGGTTGTGGTGATGCTTGATGCTGGACCAAGCTGCAAGAGACCACCCCATCAGCCCATTAACAATGCTATAAATGTTTTGGATTGACAAACAGATCTGAAACAGGGTGCATTTTCTATCCTCTATTTGAAAGTATATGGTAGTATATGAGTGTATTTGCACAGTGGATTCTTACATAAACTTAACTGGATAAAAAGGAGAGTTTTGGGCCTTACAGTACAGGTCTCACTACATCCACCTGCTGCTGCTGTCCCCAGGGAGACTCCGGAGTGCTGTCCCCTCACTTCAGTATAAAACCACCACATGCTTCGCCAGGGGGATTTGGATGTAAAACTTCCAAGAAAGACCATAGTCACCCCCCTCAATAAAGTCCCCCTTTTTTCATCCCCATGACCTACCCCGCCTTCCAAATCTGTGCCATCCCCCTCAGACCTCCCAACACAAAGGCCTTAGAGCAAACCCAGCACAGAAATCATAGCACACCATTCAATCATTGTTTTTTCGCCTCTCTCACCCCTTTTATGGTCCCACTAAAGGTTTTAGCCGGGCAGAGAAGGAGGGCTGTCACTGAGGAAACCTTAGCCCATTGATGAAGTGACAGGAGCTGCCAGAATATGATCCTAATCCTGTTTCTAGCATTCTTTTAGCCCGCTGGCATCGCAATTCCTCCACACATTCTCTGAGCTGTCAACGAGGAAAATCCCTCTAATAGTGCATTGCCCAGATACACATCAAAGAGCTCCTGGAAACCTTCAGCGGCTTAGCAACCAAAGACACACACATCCACAAACATTACCATTTACTTATACTGTCTTGAGGAAGACCCTGAAAACAGAACAGAAATGCCAGACTGACCACATAATTGAAAGTGTTTTTGTAATTAAACACTCATTTTAATCAATCCACAACCGCTCATGTCCCTATAGTTTTAAAGTAATACAATCTTTATGGCCATGATGTAAAAAAAAAAAAAAAACTGGAAAAAAAAAACAGGTGTTTGAACTTTGCTGACTTCAGGAACCCTTTCAGTCTTATTTCATCTCATTCTATGCTTACTTAATCCATCGATATCCTAACCAAAGGTAATCTTCTTATGGCAAGGCATTCTGTTTCGGTGCAGCCAAACCCCGGCTGACAGGGTTGGGGGGAGCGGAGCGGTGGGTGTTAGAGCCTGACATTGTGCGTCAGTCATTTCATTTAGGATTAGTTATTCTGTTGCGGCTGAACAAGTGCTCCCCGATGTGCTGTGTGAGTAGGTCTCCTGTGTCTAAATTATTAACGGCTCATCAAGGTGTCCATACGTCCAACACTTTACACAAACTTACAGAAATAGGTGAAATAAAACTCTTAGTGTGTTTTTGTCACTTAGTGCAGTTCGGCGTTTCAGTACACCCTAAACTAATTGTAGTCTTTTAATTAACTGCTTCTCAAGAAACATCTACAAAAATGTGCTAAAGCCTAGGTTAAAGATTCTTGTATTTTTCGTGTGCCCTCTTCAACTGACACCATAACAAATAGATAATGACAAAAACAGGTCTCATTCTCATGTGCAGTTTATTCCTTTAGATTAAACAGATAAATTACTCACATTTAAAACAATTCTTAGGTACATCTTTAATGTCTACAATAATATAATACATAATCGGCCTGTGTTTCCTTCTCCAGCTTCTATTGGCTCAGAAATAAAAGCGTTTATTGGATTTTATATTTTTTTGTTGCCCTTCCTCTAGATTATACTTATAGAGGATGTTTCTTTTTCTTGAGCCACAATGGTATGAATGCAAAACAATGTGAACATTTCCTCTTATTCTTCCCACAAAACAAAAAGTGGAATTACTTAAACACGGGAGAGATGTATACTGAGGGATATTTACAGTGCTCATGGGCTTCGCTCAATGATGTCACTGAATTAAATGGGTTAACCGTTTATCTCCAGCAAAAATTTCTGTTAACCGACTAAAGTTTTTTAAGGTATCTTGATGCTTCTGCCAATGTAATGAAAGGTATGCTTTTTAACTGGAAGCCATGCATGCATGCATAGTTCACAGGATGATATATTTATTTGAACTGTTCTCATATTGAGTTGACTGAATTTGATAAATGAGTGTGAGCATCACCAAAAAGTTGAATACGGCCAAAGTTAATGTATTATTGAGTGAGTTTGGTGTAATGGTTATGACGGTGGTATAATAAGGCGGCAGTAGCTCAGTGGGTAGAGCAGTCGTCCTTCAACCGGAAGGTAGGTAGGTAGGTAGGTAGGCGGTTCGAGTCCCAACAGTTCATACTGTCGTTGTGTCCTTGGGCAAGACACTTAACCCACCTTGCCTCCAGTGGCTGTGACACTGGTAATTACTGTAGAACAATGTAAATTGCTTGAGGATGAAAGTGTCTGCTAAATGAATAAATGTAAATGTAAATAGGGTCATTGTGTGTCATACATTTGGTGTCTCTTTTAAAGAGTATTTAAACACAATTCTAAAATGACTTTTTATTTTTTTTATGCCAAGACTGTAGTAATTTAGGGAAGACCTAAAAAGTGGTGTGTTATCATGAGGAAATTTTGAGAAGGAACAATTGTCCAGTGGCCCATAATACAGTGCTCCAGAACTGCGCAGAAGACATAGTTCAGGTGTTTAGCTTCAGTTGGGGAGTGTGTCCAATCCCAGCGAGGCAGCGTGCTGCTTAGCCCTCAGACGTAGGTTCTCGATGCTTGTGGTCTTACTGTTGAGGCTTCCTGGGAGGCTCCCTGGTGCTGTTTGCAGCAGTGGGCTGTTCCACACCTGCTGGGCCTGGGACAAGGTCTGATAGTAGGACTGACAGGGCAGAGATCCCAAGGGCGTTGGCATGTTGACGTTCATACCCAAGTAGGGCAGAGAGGAGGGCGCACTCATATCAAAGGACGGGTAGTGCACCATGTTATTAGTGGCTGCCATGTGCTGCCGAAACTGCTCCTGCAGCCGGAACAGGCTGAGGGGAGACGATGCATAGGAATTGCTCTGCACCAAACCACTGGTCACACTGCTGGAGGACGGCAGGGTCGGAGAACCAAGAGGAGAGTCTAACAGGAGAGAAAGAGGACTTTAGTAAGGCGATAACAAAGAAATTCTGCAAATTTTAAATTTATGTATTTGTGTGTCATAGTTGTTATTGTTATTTTTTGGGCTTTACTTCATAGAGACAGTATTGCTATTCAGGAAAGAGAAAAAGAGAGGGGACTGAGATGAAAATGGACCTGAGGTCCAACCCAGGTCTCCCGAGTACGTGGTATACTAGGTGAGCCTCCAAGGTGTCCTTATAACTAGTATTTTAATAGCATTTCTCACTTTATATTGACATAGACAAACAATAGTTACAGGAAATTATAGAGAAAGTCAGACATTGACCCAATATAGCTGAGCGCGGTGTCAAACCTGACTCATTTGTGTAATGCACCTGTAATGTGGTATATCAGGTGGACAACCAGAGCACTGAATAGTTTTCTATTTGGTACCAGTATTCTTACCTGAGGTGGGACTGAGACGTTTGCAAGACGGAGAGATGCTTTCCGGCTGAGCCACCCCCTCCCCCTGCGTCTCCTCTCTGATCTTCACCCTGGACTCCCCCCTAGTTTCGTCCTCCTCTCTGTCAGCATTATCTTCTGCTGCTGACTCGCTGTCCGATGGCTCTGGGGAGGTGACGTTTACTTCCACGCTCGTCTCTCCTGCCTGTGGCCGAGCTGCTGCCAGTCTGTCAGTCTCTGAATGACAGGATGAGGTAGAGGAGGGCGGGGGAGGAGTGTGGGTTTCCGGAACCAGGGTGGTGGTAGCGATGTCTGTCTTAGGATCCTCTGTTGAGCCCTCAGCGGGTCCTGATGTCTCCTTCTGCTTCTGGAGCTGCTCTTTCTGCAAGCTGCGCTGCTTCTTACGAAATTTTGCCCTACGGTTTTTAAACCAGACCTACAAAAAACAAAACAAAACAAAACAAAAAAACATAAAGCATTTTCTACCTAAAACTGTCTTATACTCTTCATGCCCCAGGACCTTGCCCTGATACTTATTTTAGCTGAAGCAAAATCATTGATTATATAATTAATAATCATGCAATATTTTTGACTCCTGAAGTAGTAATTGTGCTACAGAAACTTTTTAATCTTTAATCTTATAATAACTGAGATTTACCTGCACACGCGCCTCAGGTAGGTTTGTGCACATAGCCAGGCGTTCACGCATCACCACGTCAGGATAGTGGGTCTTCTGGAAAGTTTTCTCCAGTGCCTCCAACTGCTGTGCTGTGAATGCTGTCCGACTGCGTCGTTGCTTTCTGTGTTGGGAGCCATATCGGGCCTCAAGAATAATGTCTTGAAATGTGCAGCCGTTGAGAAAAAAAGAGAGATGAGTTTAACTGAGGGACAGGTCAAAAGAACATGTTGAATTATGAACATGTTGAATTATGAACATGTTGAATTATGAAGTTGATATTTTATATGTCCTCAAATTGAAAATGGAAAACAAGATGAGCTACTGATTCTTACCAGCCAGTCTCTCAGCCAGAGTGAGGGCATGTACTGACGGCCTATAGTCAGGTGCATGCTGGGCCTGTTGCGCCGCCTGCTGGTGAAGATTGTACATGGCGCTCAGTGAGTTCATGGCATGAAGAGAGTAACCGTTCACCCCGTAGTGCTGCATGATAGGCAAGCTCTCTACAGAGGGAAAGAAATAATAATAATAGAGTGATCATGTGAGTGTGAACACGCGCAAACTGTCAGAATGCTTAGACATACATTTAATAAAAGAAGAAGTGCCTTTTGTTTCTGTTTAGTCTGTCAGAACTGAACAGTCCAGAAAGCAACTAATATTTTTTTTAGTTTTCAAAAAATAAACTTTCATAATAATAATATATATATATATAATAAAAGATATAACATAAACAATGTATTTGAAAAGTGCGTTTTAATTTAAAAAATCAATAATCTTTTTATTCCTTTAATAATTGTATTTATTAAAGCAAATAATTTAAAGTTAAAAAGACTAAAATTAGTAGTAAAAACAATCCATGTTAAAAGAAAACTGTTCAAATCCTTTACATAAACATAAACATGAATTAATAAATATTATTATTATTAAATTGATTATAATATACTATAATAGTTGTCGTATAATTTTATCTATTTAAGCATAAAACAAAAAGGAACAAAGGCGTGTGTCAGTATTTTTTTCTCGGACTAAATATAGCCTAATACATTCTTATAACAATTTCAAAAACGTTGTTTTTGTTTAATTTGTCTACAAATCTCAAATAATAGAAATGATAAAAAATGTATCTTTTGAATTTCTGCGGTGCGTCGCTGTTTGCGTGAAGCGTAAAGAAATCTCCGCAGGCTAGACTGACAGAAGGTGCTCTCGGGGAACAAAAATATTTATTTTGCTCCTAGAGATGTGGACTCAAATGGAGGCCGTTTATTTCAATCTGTGGCGGGTCCCAGTCCGGTCCCAGACGCCTGCAGGCTGAAGTAGATGGCTGACAGGTCTACGGTGAAATATGCACGAGACCCCCACTGGGCTCGTGTCTCATGTGGTACCACAGGGCTATTAATTTATCACCACGACTGACGTGTGAAAGGTGGACCGGTGTGTGGAGACTGTGAAACTGTGTGACTAATACAATAACACTTTTTCCTTCATGTGACTCTTCCAGTGCATTATTTTAAACGAGCCTCTAGCTGAATTTGTGTAATCTAGTCGATTTGTAAATCTTCGGCTTAAAATTTACCATAATGCTCTTCTCCCAGTACAATGTCACTAGCCTCGGGCTCCCCGTTAAGCCTAATTATGCTAATTGCCGTGGATTTATGAGTTACAGCATTTACTAAAGACTGCCTTGGGGATAGAGCATTTGGCTTTTCTGTAGCTTTTCCAATGGGAACTAGCGTTAAATAGAAATTTAACGTGTAGGCTATGCTAATGTAGTTCAGCTAACAGTTGCTGTGTCTATACAATAGCCTATTTATTACTGATAATAAGTCATGGCCAATAATTGTAACTTTAAACACTTTTAAACTAAGTCTAATAGGTTTAGGCTACTTGATAAAACACGGCTGTTCTGATAAAGCTATGCTAATACAGGACGACTAGTCGCAGAACGTTTGAACAGAACACAGACCTACTAAGTGTAAAACAAATTCATAAAATAAACATTTAAATAAGACACTGCCATGTTTAGCTACTATTTTCCTTAATAAGTGGGCTAAAGTTTTGCTGGTGCGGTTAACTCCCTCAAACTTCTTACCTTTCCGCTTTCCGTTGGTCCGACGCTAAATATCTCCAGTGGGAGCTGTTTATTTTCCCTTCGATTACTTCAAACGTTATCAAAAATCCACTGTCCGCTGTTCATTTCACTGTTTATCCTGAGCATGTCCCGGTGTGTCCGCAGTGCTTGTCTCTGGGATGTGGGAGGATGCAGCGCAGCCATCTCTCGGCCTTTAAACGTCTCCTGATGGGACGCACGCGCTCGCTCTATGGACCAATCAGCGCTTTCCTCCACAGCGGCCCCACGCCTTCCACGTTGTCCCACTATTCACCAACTATTCCCCTTGTCCGCAAAGAACACTTTCAGTGACCCCTTCGAGGCTTCACACAATTTTGAGAAGTTTATTTTGACAATATGAATATCAGATTAAAACTATTATTTTCAAGGTCAGTGTTAGGGTGTGTTCTGCTATGTTCACGCGTTTATTTGGTTGTGTAATAGAAAATAGCAAAGCAATGGCACCGCAAATGCAACCCTCAGTATTTAAATAATTTCATAGTAATTTATTAATTTTATTCAATATTTTATTACTGTACACATTTGTTTATTCATGAGTAGCCTATTCTAGCAATTTACATTTTTGTTTTGCCATTTTAGTTGATTTTAAAGAGTAACCCATATAAGTTAACCGTGCAATGGAAACCTTTATCTTTGCATTGCATAGATTAAAAAACAAAGCACATCTCTTTGTATAGGCCTATATTTTTTATGCTCAACAAGCCAATACAATTATTAAAAAATTAAATAATGCCAGGTATCTGATCATTTAAGGGAGCTTTGTCATTTTTAATTAAAGCTTGTCGCAGGGACTTCAGGTTAATGCGCAGTTTTTAGCCGTGGCTCGGTGGTGTTTGGCGGGAACGCAGCTGATGGAGAGAGCGAGGTGCATGCTGGGCCACAGCCTCCAGGAGCTCCCCGGCCCCGAGGGATTTAGGTTAGGATTGGGTAGACAAGACGGCATTTCACCCTCCAAAAATGTCTTAAAATGACTGCTGGTAAGAGGATTAAAACAATAATGCCCCTCTCTTCTTCAAGGTTTTTAGAAAAGATTTCTTCTACCGAGGAAAAACCGTTTAGGCTGGAATTAAGGGCAGCGAAAAGTAGCCTTTTAATGTAAAGCTTGCATATTTTGTTGAATTTTCCACGAGACGGCGAGAAAGAAAGAAGGAGGGGGTGGCTCAAATCTTAAACTCAGTTTGATCTTTGGCCACATTCATTTGCAGCAGAATGTGAGTGGAAACAAAACCTGCTCGCTAATGGGATGCCTAGTCCACAACTTAAGCTTTTGTTCATTTTACTGCATAGTTATTTATTCGCTAAACCATTTTTATCACTTAGCCTAAATGTTGCATCTTTCTTTCATCTTTCTGTGAGGGGACATACATACAACACGTTTTTTAATCAGTGTAAAAATATTCGAAAACAAGCTAATAATAAGAGTGACAATGCGTTTTTATTTGTCCCTTTTGCTCTTTTTTACCGCAGCATTTGAGGCCCAAAGAAGAGAAATCGGATTAACTTGTGAACCGATGGAAATAAGAACTTAAACTGGAGGTAAAGCTGGCCAGTGTCTCTTTGTGGGAACCGTTCCTAAAGCAATTAAAGCGAGAAGGAATTCCTCTCAGCTGCTCTTCGTCAAATCAGCTTTTTTACGGAACTTAATGCGGGCTAATGTCCAGCGTGGCTCAGGGCTTCAATGCAAGTGTCAAGAGGCCTGCTATTAGAGTGATATTAGGCCACTAGAACAGCAGCAGCTCCTCCTGACCGTGAAGTGGACAGCACACGGAATAATAGACCCTTAAAGGGTAGAAATACAACAGGCTTTGGAGTCTAAGTTGTTTTTAAAAACTGGTAATGGTACATCAATCAAATAGCTTTAATATAAACCTCAAAGTAATGACACTAAAATGATATCAACAAAAACGTACTGGTAGATTTGAGGCCAACTCTTGATGCATTTACTGAAGGTTATATTGTAGTTTTCCAAGCTTTTTATTCACCATATAGCATAGTTAATTTCACCTTCATCACCTTCAGGTTATCTAGTGTCTTTTTGGGCTAACCCCAACTTGATCTGAGATTTCAATGGATTTCATGTGCACTCTCATTGTTCTCTGCACTCTCTGACTGCAGTCAAGCTTTATTATGGTAAAGCCTCTCTTCAGATCTGAGTTATCGTCTTTGCTCTCAATCATCCTCGTGCCTGCTTTTGGAGTATCAAACTTTTTATCCCTGTATCAGGACTTTGGCCAGCCCGAATCAACGCTCAGCTGAAGAAGCCGCAGAGATTTATAAATCACGTTCAGTTTTTAATCAGGTTTATTACGCATGGATGTTTGTAATTTTACCCCTCTAGTGGCTCTCTGTATTTACAATTGGCATTTTACATCAACTCAAGTAGAAAGTTTATGCCTTCAGCCTTCAGAGGCCATTAACTTTTATCATTAGGTTTCTTTTAACTTCATGAATATATTAGATTTCACTCTGGCTGCTGTAGCCATGTGCTTGCTCTTAGTCAAGGTTAGCTTGTGCTCATTTGGGTGAAATTAATCATTTTGATGTATGGTTTAGAGTTGACTGCTTTCCTGGGACTTGTGTGACTGGAGTAACAAAGCAACTTGCCATTAGCGATCTTCAGGCGGTGTCTAAACTGAGCGTAGACCTTAAACACTTTTCTTATATGTGTTACATTCCCAGAATGTGTCGAGAAGGTCTCTGTATCTGTCCATTGACTATACTCAGGCTCAGATTTATTTAACATGATGGAAATAAACCCAGAAGCCAGAAATCTTTTCATATTATACCGAAAATAAATGTTGGCCATCTTCCTCTGGCTTGTTCCTTAAACATAAAGTATTTGATTTATCTGTGATAAAAAAGTAATCTAAGTTTTATTATTAAAGATTTTAATAGATGTTAATGTTCAGCAAATACCGGAAGCTTCGGCTAATCACATGCTCACATTGAAGGGGGTCTGATGTTAGGGGGGCTCAAATTGGCTCTTGTCAAGATTAAATTAATGGGTGCCGATAAAAGAGAAAAAGTGTCTATTTCATTGCTGGTTACAAGAAGGCAAGCAAAGAAAAATATTGTCAACCCATTCACGCAATATTTAAAAATAGAGAGATAATAGCATCTGTTTGCGGTCAGACTCAGAGCTACAAGTTAAAGGTAAGCTCTTAACTTTGGTTTGATGTAATGTGTGAGTATTTTGATGTGGTCAGTTAGTCCAGTTTGACTTTGTTTAATAAAATACAACTAGGAAAAGTCGCTATGCTGTTGTTTGGGAGTGGGTTGATGCAGCTTTGACTTTTAAAGATATTATTAGGGTCTTAACCAGACTATTTCGTTTACTCTAAAACATGCTAATGATACCCAGTAGACTCCATGGCAGGAGAAAATTTCTCTTTTATACTGTAGAGAAACATATTTTTCTGTAATTTGTGACTTCACTATTGTGTATCAGACCCTGATTTCTATGTATATTAAAAACTTTTGGGTTTCACTTTCACTATTGTTTCTTCCTCTATGATCCCACAGATGAAGCCTGGTGCAGCCCGGGTGCTCCTCTAAACGGTTTCTCTGGCAGACTTGACATATCGAGGTTGGCAGGTTTGTTTCCGCCCTCTTTCTCAGAGCCAGTCTTTGGTTGTGCCCCTCAGGCTGCGGCCCAGCACAAGGGTTCCTATTGTCAGGGCCTAATCCAGGGGCTACACAGCTTTAGCAACATGGTGGGATAAAAGCCCATCAAACCACTACTTTATAGGGGCAAATCTTTCCTAATCCCTCGCTTTATCTAAACAAAAGAAGAGAAACAAGAGGATAGAAAGAAATTGTACAGACACAGGGCAAGACCAGGAGCTAAGATGCAAAGAAGTAGTTTCACTGGAGAGGCTAACCATTTTTGACAGGCTTTCACTAAAGGACTGACAAAAAACGGACACCAGGATTCAAAAAGGGCTGTACAGGGCCTTTTCCTTTCTAAAGTTAGGCTTTAAGATCCTTAGGGGGATATGTCGAAATTAGTGAGATTAAATTCAAAAACCCTAACTATTAAGAGAACTTGGCCGGGGGCACCTGTCAGTTTTGGATACTATGATAAAATACCTCCTGGTTTACTCACTTGATGTAAACAAGCGACAACTGTGTGATCTTGAGCCCATTCTTTGCTCTTTTCTCAAAGTGAGAATAGGAGTATGGGGATTTCTCTTTCCCACCTCACACACTGCTTAGAAAATCATGCCGAATGTGACCCTGACCTGTGTCTATGAAGCATTTACTAACAAGAAAGACTAAGTCAACAATGTATTAGGATTAAACTGAAAATGATGCTTAAAGAAAGACACCAGTTTGTCTTTTTATCCACATTCTGTGTCTAGGAAACAAACAGCCTATCTCCGGTGCCTGTTTCTGGGCGTATAAATCAGAGAACTCTTTAGCGTGTGCATGGCTATGTGTGTGTCCGGGACAAATCCCCCGACCCCATTTCATGTATGCTGCCAATTCCAATTTCTATCTTTGCTCTGTGGCAACACGCTTCGAATCCCGAGTGTCGCATCTGCAAATGACTCTGTGAGTTAGAGGCTCCATTTTCTACCACAGACCAAATGTTCCACAAGAGGACCATTTGTAGCCTAGCGGTCAGAGATTGAGAACAAGCCAGTTCGTCCTGGCTCTGCGTACATAAACTACCAGTGCCACAGGGCTTCTGGTGTCTGACCGGCCCAGGAACAGAAACAAGGTGACATTTATAATTCACTGTAAGAGTAAATACACTATGTCCTGTATTCTCTCACAACAGGTTCCACGGATTGGCATCATACACATACATTATGAGGCCGTATTATGTAAAAAGTGATGAGCATCATTGTTTTCTGTTTTATTAAATTTATTCTTTATTTAAGCAGGTAGGTCAAAGCGTTCCTGGAGCGCGCGCCCCCTACTGGCTCATCTCAATGCCTCCCTGAATGGGGTAATTAAGAGATAATAGGCTGGGGATGTTCGTCAGGGACCGAGTGATTAGTGATTCATTACATGAGCTTAGAAGGAGGAAGAAGAGAGGAGGGAAGTGGTGGGGTTTGGATAGGGGGGCATTCTGAAAGTGGCTGACAAATTGCCGATGGATTTATCCAGGGTAATTAACTATCACCCAGGGAAAGGGCTGGGACTATCAGTAACATACAATAAAGTCCCACAGACACGTTGTGTTTTTTTGCTTGTGATTATACAAGTCAGTTATTTTTGTATGTTTTCTACAAACAAACAGTAAATGTCAATCAATCCGGTTTAGAGTATATCCCGTCATGATGAACATAAATCTAATCATCATCTTTATCGTTTGTTTTTTTTACACAGGTGTTCAAAAGTGGTGCTCCTGGAAAAAAACATAGGTAAGTTTAGCCATAAGATTGCCTATATAGATTTTTGCTTGTACAAGTAAGAGAGAAATCCACTACAAATTAATGTCTATGTAAATTCTCTTTAAATGGCATCACAGCTTTCAACAATTTTAAACAGTTAAACAATAATAATAAGAACGTTCTGTTGAATAGCCAAACTGTCTAATCTAATATTTGACTGCTATAAACTAGAAAAGCCTATATTCCCACGTTTCTAGTCCTACAAAAGTGCGCCTCCCATCAAGCAGTAATCCTCTCTGGTCCATAACAGCTTCACAAAGAAGCGCACACTCACACAGACGCTGATGTGCGCTGTCTGTTTTATCTGATTTTGAAGCACTTAAAAACAACTCTTAGGTCTTTTTCTCGACTAAAGAGATCAGGCTGGTGAGGAGCGGTGTGATAACTACTCCCCCTTATCCCAGCTACCTCTCATTATCCAACATCTGTCTATTGTTGTTAAATCTGCTCAGCACTGCTTTAAAACATCTGTGGGTCATCTGGATTTGAACATTTGGAGAACTGAGGCTCATCTTTTGGGCTTAAGTCAGTGTTGAATTCCACTTCAAACTAGGAGCTAACGCCAGCTCATTCATTAGAGTAATGACAGTGTAACAGAGGCTTTATGTCAAAAAGTATCAAGTTGTGTCTCTGTCTAATATGTGATTCATGAGCCGCAATAACAACAAACGGGACGATCAAGTCGGGTTTAAAAACTACTGTGTAGTTTAACCTTTTATCTTTTATCTCTAAACCTGCTAAGCCTTTCTCTCTCTCTTTTATGAAATGAGCATAAGGGATTGCTTGATTGTTATTCTTCAAAATCCATTTCTTAAAATACTTTGCCTTTTGGACGGAGGCACATTCAGCATTAACCCACTCACCAAAAACACACATTTTGACAAAAAATTATAAGTGGCAACAGTGGTGGCCAATTATTAGAGCACCTTTTTTGCTTTCAAAACATGGTTTCATTTCATAAAGTTCAAAAAGCAGCACAACAAATATCAGATGCATCCTACTGTTTTTAGTCACTTTTTACTTCAATATTTGGTATTTCCAACTTTTGCAGCAGTTACAGCCGCACATCTCTCTGGCATTATGTCAAAATACAGTATTTCCTGAGAACTCCAACACTAATGTTATCCAATGGCTTCTTCTGTGAAGGAACATGATAGTTTATCATTGACAGTGAAAATACTATAGGTCTATCTTGTTGTAAGGATTCTGTTTTATTGGCATTTTAATGGACAATTCAACAAAAATAACTAAGACCTCTTAAATATGCTAAAAGTGCTCTGATAATTTTGGCCACTACTTTATAGATTTTTTTATTTTATTTACACAAACAAAAGATCACATTAACACTAATAAACACAGGTCCAATTAGATAAAAAAAGGGAAAATGTCCATGGCTAGTCTACACCAGCGCTGTTCAGCATTGAAGCCACTGCAGCGCCTTCGAAGTGTAGGTAAGGGGTCCACACCTCCATGAACTGTCTGTCCCTTTTTAGAATGCAGCAGACAGGTCAAGTATTTCAGGGGGAAAGCTCCGTGACAAGTATGTGCCAGATTGAGTTGGAGGGAGGTTTGTCACTGATCAAGGATAGAAAAATGTTTTTTTTGTGCAGCATGTGTGAGAATGTCATATAATCTGTTGGAGCCTCAACCAACATTACTGTCTCTACAGCCCAAGAGCAAAGACACAGGATCCAGATCCAAAGCCACTCCACAGAATTTAGTTTTACATTTAGCCAATAAGCAGGTGCTATTATTTAAAACAAATTATACTAAAAACAAATGCACCTCATAAATATTCTAAAATATTGAGCATTAACATATTGTATTTTGGGATCTGAAAACGTATGGCAGACAGATGAATGTACTCATAATTACTGTGTGATAACAATAGGTAGCTGAATGACTCATATTTTACTGGGTTACCTCCAGATCAGCAGGTCTGCTCCCAGCCATGTGGCTCTAATTACAGTGTGGTGGAGGCCTCTGCAGAGATGGCAAGCTAGTGTAGAAATAAGTGCTTAAGAAATGACTGTGTGGGATCGCCCGAAGGCATCAGGCTCTCTGCAGGGACACTGTGGTTGGCCACTTAACCTGGATACCTGCTAGCTTTGGTCCCACCAATCAGGACAAGTGAAGGGAAAATAGTACAGGTGAACAATTTGACTCCCCAACTTAAGAATTACAACAAAAAAGGACTACTACACACTTTTTCTTTACATGTCTTCAATCATCGTCAAAGGAAATAAAAGAGGGAGGGCTGTTGGATCTTAACAGAAAGAAAACCCAAGAATGAAAAGGAGCCTTGCTGGGCCCAACTGGCCATGTAAGAGTAGGTCTGTCAGATGGCTGCTGGCTGGAGGACCCCGGAGTGAAAGCTGCTGTCTCCTCGTTAGATAATCCCTCCGGCACACAGCAGCAGCAGGGGGGGGGCACTCCCAGTCTGTTAGAGAGAGCCACTGCTGATGGATATCTGTATGGGTTTATTTGTTCCTAATGAGGGCTGATTAGCTGCCCACTGAGCAGGATCCCTGTGAAAAAACAAATACAGGAGAATTATTAGACTTTAATGTGGAAAAGTTTTTGCAGTGTATCAGGTTGGTCAGGTCATTTCTGTTCAGTTCATCACTGTTTCTTTCTGTTAATATAATGTCTTATAACCAAGTCATTTTGAGTTAAAGCACTTTATATTGTTTCAAATATTCTAAATTCACAAAAAACAAAATATTTTTTTTTAGCACATTTCTAGCTAAACCTAGTAAACTAGTGCATCGGCTTTGAAACACTCGACTAAAAAGTGTCCTGTATACTTATGAATTATAATCATGGCAGTGATCATTTATGTATCATTTATGTGTGTGTGTGTGTGTTTTTCTTTTTTCTTGCCTCAGGGGTATGTGCACACACTCCCCACACCCTGCAGAGAAGCCCTTTGGAAGAGTCCGGACTCTGCATGAATATGGATGAGAAGGTAATGCACAGGGGAGAGTCGGGGAATCTGATGACAGGGCAGAAAAAGACCAGAGCATCTACAGGGATGTATGACTTCAGCTCTGCCGCTGATTTGAAAAAGTGGCCAATTCAAATGTGTGTGGGTGTGCGGGTTTGCCTATAGACTGGGAGCGTGTCCCGTCAGATGGATATGAATAATGTATTGATAGCCGCCCTCCTCCCCCTGTTGTAGTCCGTGGTGTGTGATGTGTTTAGCCTTGCCCAGCTGGCAGGGTCACAAGGGATGCACACACATTATGTCAGAGTCCCATGAGAAGTGTGGGTGCATGTTCCCTTTTCATCATCAATCAACAGAGCAAACTGTTTAACAACAACAATGAGGCATTTAAAAGGCCCCTCAGCTAATGCCAGAAGTGGTGATAATTACCTAAACATGAAGTTGTCACTCTTTTCCCCATCTGCCTCCTTTGATTCAGCCTGGCTCACAAGTGAGACAGACAGTAATTGGAGAGATTGATTTTAAAAGCGTATTCATTTGACCTGTCCCCTTGTCCATATGGGGCATTTTTATTAAGCCTGATAAATGCTGTTGTGTAATTTTCGAACCAAAAAGAAAAAAAAGAGTCCTGCCTGTTTTTACCCTTTTCTGCTAAAAGGGCTGGTCAAAAGCCCCTGTCAAAATGTCAGCACTTCGACTTAAGGAGTCAAAAAGATTACTCCACATTTTGAAAGCAACCTATGTTTTTTTATAATCAGCTAAATGCTTCTTGATTGTACAAATACAATTACTCTAAACTATAATCTAAAAAATATGAACGCTGCAATAAACTTGGGGAATTTACAAGCAAAAGAAAATGGTGTATGCATTGGTTATGCATAAGGTGTTAAATCTTATATTATAGTTTCATTGTCAGATTAAGTAAATAATTTACAACTTTCCGATTTGGTTAGTGTAACATTATAAACAAGAGACATGTAGAAGAGTAGCACAACAGATCAAGTACTATGAGAGAAAAAGGAGAAAAACATGTATAAAAAATTAATCTAAATCTAAATTCTTTAACCTATATATATTTAACAAAATTTAAACGCAACACATTTGTTTTTGTCCCCATTTTAGATGAACTGAACTCAAAGATCTAAGACATTTTCTACGTACACAAAAGCCCTTTTTCTCTCAAATATTTTTCACAAATCTGTGCACATTTGTGTTAGTGAGCACGTTTTTTTGCCGAGATAATCCATCCACTTTACAGGTGTGACCAATCAAGACGCTGATTAGAGAGCATAATTATTGCACAGGCCACAATAAAAGGCCACTCTAAACGTTTTGAGGGAGCGTGCAGTCGGCATGCTGACTGCAGGAATGTCCACCAGAGCTGTTGCCCATGAATTGAATGTTCATTTCTCTACAATAAGCCGACTCCAAAGGTGTTTCAGAGAATTTGGCAATATATCCAACCTGATTAACAATAATCAGGCATTATAAAATGCCACACATGTGAGGTGGATGGATTATCTCGGCAAAGTGCTCACTAACACAGATGTGGACAGATTTATGAACAATATTTGAGAGAAATAACCCTTTTGTGTACTTAGTCTGTAAAAGTCTTAGCTCTATAGAATAATAACTTTATTGCATTTTAGGGGTGTTTGGAGGGGAACAGTTGATTGTTTATTAATAACTTGTCATTCCTCAAGCTGACATAACCTCAGCTAAAAGAGACATATTTTTATGCTTTGGTATTGCAGGATGAAACAAAAACATGTCTTTCTTAATTACACAACATATCTTTGATACTCTTCTTGCCA
Organism: Neodontobutis hainanensis; assembly: GCA_024349245.1. Lineage (NCBI taxonomy): Eukaryota > Metazoa > Chordata > Actinopteri > Gobiiformes > Odontobutidae > Neodontobutis > Neodontobutis hainanensis. Next base: position 7,324,785 of record JALDNG010000022.1, on the reverse strand, counting down.
AAAGTAATAAAAGTAACATCCTGCAGAATTCTCAAGTACGTTTTACAGACTTCTCAAAATGTGTAATGTGCTTTTTCTAGAGTTGCATATAGCCTTGAAACACAGAAACTAATCCATGATATTGATCAGTGTGTTTCATATTGGCCCCTGTAATCCATCAAGCTAACAGTGTGGGATAGGCCTAATTTATATCATCTGAAAGGTGTAATCAAAGATGAATGAACCTCAGTGTGATAGAAATGTGCACAGGGTCATAATTTCTTGCACTGTGAGTAATGGTAGAAGCGAATAAAGGTAGAATTATATAAAAGCTCACGCGTGCCTCTTTGGCTCATGTTACCTGGATAAAACGTGTGGAAAGTAAAAAAGACAACACAAATCCTTTGGATAATCCATATATGCAGCACGAAAAAGAACCTTTACCTGATAGAGATTCATTCACCTGAAACGTTTTTTACATTCAACATTAACATGCAGTAACCCTTATTAAAATGCATGATTCAATTACTTTAGACTACAAGTTGCTGCAAACGTGACAGGGCTGGTTGACCTGACGGCTGGCAGTGAAGTGTTTTTTTTAGAAAAGCAGCAGATAGGGGAGAGCAGCTCCAAATGTATGCGTAAATATATATAAACGTTTCCTTTTAAAAAGCCACTTAAGAACTCCAACCCTTTAAATAAGGCCAAGAATAATCTGTTTCCTCCGTCGCGGTAGATCCAGCAGGGATTTGCAGAAACATTCGGCAGTGACACAGATCTACATAATCATTTTAAGTTTCTACCCGCTCCTTCCAATGATTCTCCTGCTGTCACTTTAGATACCGCTAAAACTGATTTGGGCTCCCTAATCTCCCAGTATTTCTTAGACTTTCAAAATCTCTAATATTATAAGGAGATTATTTCATTTATAATTGATTGAGTGCATTTGCCGGAGCGCCACTTCAAAGTTGCTGCATTAAAGATGCATTTAAGAAGGCTGGGCACTGTGAGTCGTGGGGTGGAGTGCAAGGTTGTGTTTGGGAGAGGGGGGTGGTTGGGGCTTGGGAACAGTGGTGGTGGGTGTGTTTGATAGGATGGAGGGTAGGCTTGTGTCTTTTTGGAGCAGGCAGGCTGATACAGATATTCCTTAATGGGCTCTCTAAGTCTCTAGCTCGAGAAGGCATCGGAGGACACAGGCTGGTAGCAGTTAAGAGGTCCAGGCTTCCCTTCAGAGATACTGCATCAAGCCCTGTCCATCCTCAGAGGTCCTCTAAGAACACTTCAAGAAGATGATTCCTGGGTGGTCTGCTCTACCTGTAAGAGACTTTACCCTAATATCTCCCTGAAGCCACTCACACGTCTTTGAAAACCCTTCCTTCTTAAGCCCTCTATTTGGATTCTCTCTGCATAGGTCCCTAAAATCTCTACAGTCCAGAGCTGAAATATGGACCTCACAGATTTCTCCCCAATACCTGCCGCTTTCCCAGTCTAGGACAGTTTGAGGATCTTCATTAACGCACAGAAGAAGATATAGAGTCTTTAAAGAAAATCCCACTAGCGCCAGAGAACAGGGGAAAGATATGGCCTATTGGAGAGCTCAGGTCTATTGGAGTGCTTAGTTCTGACTAAATGAATCTTGACAGTGAGGAGGATGCTCTCCTCCTGCCCAGTATTGTGGCATCCGCCCAGCCACTACTGCGTGCCCCCCCACATCCCACTGCATTAGATACTTTGACTCCCCTTCCCCCAGTCCACCACCAGCACCGCCATGGCCCAACCAGATCATAATCCTCTTAACGTTTTGCCTTATTAACCACTCATCTAAATGACATGAAAGCAAGCAGCTGCAGAGAGCGGAGAAAAAAGTAAATTATTTCCCCTGGAATAAAGTCCTGGCCCTTTCACCATACAGTACTTTGTATTTCACATTTCATTATGTGACAAGTGTATCTAAGTCTGCTCGGGGCTCAAGAGAAATGTATTTCAGAACCCATCAGGCGCAGCAAATTTAAAGCAGGGTCCAACGTGCCCTTTGTGTATACATTCATATGCACACATACACACAGCTAAATTGAATTCCAATTAAGTCAGTTCCACAGTTGAATAAATGGATTTCTATTGAAGAAACTGTAAATGACTGATCCCTTTTGCTCCCAGAGGAATCCTCTCATTAGGGGCCATTTTTCTGAATTAACAGCTCCATATGCCACCGCTTGGCTCATACAACCTGGTGAACCTTTGTAATACTCAATGCCACCAACCTAGAAATTAATTCTCATCCAACCATTTGACCCAATTCTTGCTCCTGCCTTAACTGTAGCAGAGGTTTGTCCCCTGTGTATTGTCTGGAAAAGCTATGAGTAACTATCAAGAGATAGATGTGTCAATGTCAAGGATCAAGAAAATAATGTGTGGTATATAAAACTGTTGTTGGCTCATACTATAACTTTTATTTCAGTTTGTGTCTTTTTATGTAAACTGTTCATGTAGATATCTTAATGACAGTTTTTATATAATGTGCAGCCCTAATTGTAACTGAGAGTAGGGTTGAAAACTGTTTGACATTCCTCATATACGTCTGTGTCTCTTAAGCCAGTGTGTGGACTGTATTATCAAGGCTGTGACAGAATCTCACACGTCAAGCATAAATGACTTTGCTTGGTCTCACCTGAAACGCTGAACTGTGAGTAACCACACTTGAAATGAAATGTATCCTCATTTGAAGTTTGAGTTAGAAACACTAAAATCAGCACCTTTGAATTCCTGATTGTGGTGTGAACTTTCATAAGCAACCACTCAAAACCAGAGTAAATAAACTAATTTATATTAGCACGGTAGAGATTAGAAGTGGTCTAACCGACTGTTCTCTGCAGATTTCTCCTTTACTCTGGTGGGCAATCTCCAGCATGAAATATAGCACTGGTCTATTTGGACCTACTTAAATAAAATAGTGTCTGAATTTGCCTTTCCTTTTACTCCCCTATGTGAACACTATACTCCTGTTAGGTTGACTAAAGACACCATGTCCAGGGCTTTGTAAGGTCTGTTTGGTTTCCCCACATCTTGTTTTCTTGTGGCTCCACAGCACTCTAAGTCCTTTTCAGGGAGTTTATGAGGGCCCGCCTTGTGGAGAGAAAGCTTTGGCAGTGTTTGCTTTGGGAATAGTCTCCTGACAGGGTGCTAAAGGAGCATGTCAGAGCACGGGTCCCAAAGTGTTTGGGTAAAGAGAGCCGCTACCTCTTGCCACTGAGGAATCCGCCCTTCTTCGGTAATCTGTCACACCTCCTTCTAAATAAAATGGCTCAGAGATTTTCACACAAGTCCGTCAGGGTTAATATTTACCCCTGCCCTCTGGTCAAGAGGGAGCGTAGCGGTCAGAAAGAGAGAGAAAGTCATGCATGTTTTTACAACTAGACCTGACATGGTGATAAAATACTGACAGACAAGAGATTTTATCTGGGAAGTCTTGACCAAAGTGTAATTATATGAAATTCAGGGCAGTTTCAGTTTATGTGGGATTTTATTATAAACTAAACATATACAAAAGACCTGCCTTTTTTATTTTATACATTTTTTTGCTGATTTCATGGACATCAGTTTTCAGTCAAATACATTGTGAACTCAGTAGATGTATGTTTTTTACAGGATATAGTTTCCTCCTAGTTTTGTCTGTTTTCTGTCTTTGTCACAGCCCATCAGACACATGAGGGTGAGTGGGCAACAGAAAAAAGGGTATAGGGTTTAGCGTGGCCTGTCGGTGAGCTTATTCCTGTGCCGGTATTGGAGCTCCTCAGTTCCACCATGGCTCAGATATTCAGATTTGGGCCGGGCTGCCATGTGGGCTCGAAGATATTCTGTAGCCGGGCTCCTCCCCCCTCGCTCTATTCAGGGCCCGCGAGGAGCCTCGGGATGGCGTTAAAAAAGGAGATTAAGTTTCCTCTAGAGAGTAAAGCTCCTTAAGGGGGTATCTGTGTGCCTCTCAGCTGCCTGGTCAGTAAGGGATGCACTCGAGCCTCGCCATGAACCCTGCTGAGGGTAGGGGGGACACCAGAGAGGTTCGGGTGCACACCAGAGGTAGACTGACCTGACTCTGGTGCCCAGTGTGGTGCCAGTGCGGAGGGGGCAACATCAAGTCTGATTCATTCATATATTTTCTATACATGGGCACCTTAAATTATTTGTTTTGCCTGATGCTCTTTTTAGTTTGGCCTTTCATACTTCAAGTGCTTTTTAGCAACCACTTAAATATAAGAATAATCCATCCATTGTAAGTTTAACAGCCCTGAAGGCTTTAAAGACCAAAATTTGAAAATGGCCAAATGCTCAGAGAGATATGGAAAATTTTGTGGATTTGACTGCTTTCAAAATTAAATGAGAGTAACTGGAACATGTGAGATAGATATATGTATTTATCAGCTCTCAGAACTGAAAAGAGTTGGAATCTATCTTTCTAAGGCCTTTCAAGGTGTTCAGTGGGTTAAAAAGGACCGGATTGCAAAATCAAAAACCCTTACACATTCCTTTAGTTGATTAGCAATACTGATGACGGGGTTGAATAAGAGAAAAATCTAATGACTCTCTGAGCTTTGGAGCTGGAAAAGCCTTATCTGCTCTATTCAGCAGCGTCTCTCCTGGGAAGTGAGGATCACTGTGCTGTGGGACTGTCAGGTCCTGCCAATAGCCGTAATGGGCCCTAATTCCACATTAATGCAGTCTAAATGAAGTGTCACAGGAAGATTGATCTGCTGAGGGCGTTGCCATGATGAAGCTTGTTCTAGTGAGTGGGCAACACAGTGGACACATGGTTACCCCACACAACACCCAAGGGGCTTCATCCAGGGCCCGCTGAGCAACCTGTCACACCGTGTGCGTATGACGTTCAGAAGTCTTAAATATGTATCAAAAGTCCACACAGGGGTGTAATTTTTCTGATTTCTGTGACTAAATGCAAGCAGGTAGAAGACTGAAACTGATCTGTCTCTAATGTTGTGAAGATTGTTTAATATTTGCTTGGTACACTTCTCATCATCGTCTTGTTCTGTTGTCTGACAGGTGCATAGGCCGGATAATTCTGCCACTGGGAGACTTTGCAGGGAGCTTAAATACAACCAGTCCTCCTACTGTACATATCTAAAACCCCATTTTACTCCTTTCCATTAATAATTCTTGTCCACAGAAATGGATTTTTACTCACTGTCAAGTTTAAACTGCTACTTTTCCTGTATGCAGAGTATTAGGATAATCATGCAGTAATTCTACTTTTTATATGCTTGTCAGAAATATAGTGTCTGTGGATTGCTGGAATAATTTCACAGTGCAGGTTCAATCATCAGGCCAAGTTTAGGTGTTTTTATTCATTTGTATTATCACATTTTGTCAACTGTCAAATCTTATGTTGCTCTTTGAATAATAATGAAAATTTAGAGATCACTTATGATTAAAATAATTCCCTTAAAAAAAAAAGCATGAAAAACTATATGAAAAAATTGTGAGCAAATCAACAAATTGTTTTCATATTAGAGACAAATGCAGTGCTATTGTGATATTTTGGGGGATGGCAATACAACTTGTGATTATGGAATTCTCCCTTGGGTGCTGATTTAGTTTGCCCCAAATATATTGAGGGAACAAAAGGGCAGAAAACTGGCAATATTTTGAAAAAAACATCAGATTTAATTCAATTTTTAATTGGAACAGTTATTAACTTTACTAACACCGTTTTAGCACTGACTGAGGCATTTTAATTTTTTTCTGAATGACTAGATCGATTAACAATATTGCTGTGATTGTAAGGTTCTCAGGTTCTCAGCCGTTGATGCAACATGTGTAACAACACTAGTCATAACAGTCTTGGTGTAATGACAGTAAATTTGCAATGTTTTGTCCAAACCTAAGCCACAAGAACAGGTTGTTGTTAAGTATAAATGAGAGTAAAATGTATTCAACATCCAACAACATTTAACAAACCTTCAATAAAATGTTACAGATTTTACAATAGCATTTAGGTCACATCTCCCCTTTATATCAAATATCATTTTAAAAAAGTTTTTCTTTGCCACTATATGGTACTGTTCTTTTTTTTTTCTTTTGCTTATTTGTAAAAGATTAGAATTTTCTTAGATGTGAATTTTAATGACAGAAAGTGTGGCCTCTGGGCACATTAAGTTTCTATTTGATGTTTGAAATCACATTGATTCAATCATTAACATTCATGCGTGAGGCGTACTCCACTGGACACACTTCACACAGTTTTCCACACTTCATTTTCAGCCTCATAAATGGGTTTATGTAGTTATGGCTGCAGAGGACCATCTGTTTGTGTATGTGTGATTGCATGAGAAAATACATGCACACTGAACATTAGAAGCAGCGGGTCGGTGGATGAGCTTCCTAGGTGACCCAGAAGACTTGAGCAAGTGTGTCAGTGTCAGTTTGATTAAGTCTAATACCAGGCTTTTGGCACATGTGGTCAGGTTAATGAAACTCAGTCAGAAAGAGATCTTTCCTGGGTTCATCCCTGCCATGAAGCTGCGGGTGATGGGATGAGGTTCAGCAACTCGCTTCTTTTTCCTGAGCAACCCCCATCTCCAGCAACGGGACAGACGCACTCCTTTAGGGTCTGCTCAGATATATCACTGTCAATTAGGGCTGGTCGAATACATCATAATGCACAGATGCCATATAGTTTAAGTTGGATCAACTTCATCCCAGTTCAGAATTATTATAATTTTTATAATTTAAAGACTTTACTTCTGAGTTTCTAAAATTGAATTGTCTCATGGATATATTTTGTGGTTAGCTGCCATTGGATTATGTCACATTCTTTTGGGTCAGTAGGTCTTAGTCCTTACCTATGACGCTAAGTTTATTCAACTTTTTATGATAACACTATACCCGTAAAGTTCGGCATCTTAGGATCTTAACTTCTCTGAAATTACCTACGTGGGACACTGCTTGTAGCAAACATCCCACCAAAAGAAAGTTTTTTTGTTTTTTTTTCTTAACCCCTTAAATTCTGTTAATGGTTTTTAAGGATTGCTAAGGTTATCATGACCCCAGCTCTCCAAAGGGGTTACTCCTTGCTACCCCATTCTTCCCTGACACAGAAGTAGGGCACACCGGAGAATAACAAACACAATTGGGAGGCATCCTGTCGCTTTAAGAACAGGACCCATTTAATCTCTTCGTATCTACTCCAGACTCTGGATTTATAAATTTCCTGCAATCTCAATTCTCAAAGCCGTCTTGATTTGGAGTGTATGTGTGTGTGTCAATGTTTGCTTGTGAGCGAGGAAGTGTAGGACTGGCAAGAGGTAGAATTGGGGAGGGGGTTGCGGTTTGTTTGTGCTGTCCTTTAGAAAAAGAGCTTATAGGTTCAGCAGAAGAAACGCGGGGAGCTAATGTGAAGATTTAGGACTTTCTCCGAGGCTTGGCCCCGTCTAAGCTCTGTTTGCTTGAGCCGTTTGTGGGGTCCTGCTCACACTAAACCCAGATTAATATTCCCCCCATATCCAACCAACCCAGACACCGGTTCCCGGCCTCCTCGTGGTTCTCCACCCCCCCCACAACCCATGCCTTTTCTGGCCATGATCGTCTCTCTTCCCTAATCCAAGTCCGCTGCCTCTCATCGCGCTCTTTATCTCGTCTAAGTAAGCACCTTTCTCATGGATGCGTTCCATGAGGGGAAGCAGCGGGAGGAGCGTAAATATGTTTTACGCCGCCGTGCCTTCTCACACTGCTCACTGACCTCTGTACGGTGTTATTATCAGAGTGAGTGCTAAGCTTTCAGATTGCTTTAGCCAGGTTCACCAAGAGAGTGTTAGACTGAGTTGAATGGAGCTGAATTGGTTTACAACTTATAAGGGATGGATCCTTTTTGTACAAAATATGTTTAGTTTCTTGTTTACACTTAATGGTGCATTGTGGTAAATGTTGTAGTATACAGTTGTCTATAACTGTCTCAAAAAGCTCTCACTGCATTTGTTGTTTCTTTTTCCTGTTCCTTCAACAGCTCAATGCGGACAAACTGAGTTCTGCCGAAAGTGACGTTCAATTGTGAACCCAGAAGTTTGCATAAAATCTTAGGACATTTATCAACCTAATTAATTTTCTTTCTAATATTTGAATAAAGGGCTGTGAGGAGTGTAATCACAATATGCTGTATCACCACCAGATATCGCCAAAAAATACACACTGCACCTTTAAAATAAATACACCCAAATTAATGAAGATCTACAACAGTGAAAAAGATTCATGTCACGTCAGTCTATACCATTACAAATACTGTTTCCTGTGCATGTATGTGTTTTACCATTGGTTTCCTAGACTCTTGCACAAGATTGTAACCGAAGCTGAGCTCCTCACTCACTTTGTTGTTTTTTTCTTCTTTCTGAGTCGTTCTCTCCCGTCGGATCAAGTCTGAGGAAAGAATAACAAACGCATTTAGAGCTGAGAGAAAGGGGATGATTCTGGCGTGCTAAACAGGCGGGCTAAACCCATTACCTAAGTGTTCTTTATCTTCCCATATGCTTTTGTTGCATAATCAGCTTTGTATCTCTCCAAATCCAGGATTGAGATAACAAACAAATGGATCAGCTCAATGTGTGTAGACTAAGAAAGCCTTTTTGCTGGCACCTTCAATGTTTAGGACTGTCTAAGTGGTCAGAGCAGGAAAATCATTGCTGTAGAGGTTTAATTTGGCTTTTTCGGACAAATGTAACGTCCAGTTTTTGACCATACTGTTGTAAGGGTTTTGACATGGGGAGAGTGAAGGGGGGGAGGGGGGTTAAAGCTGTAGCTCACAGATTTGCAATCTTTTGCCTTGATTTCTCTCTTCTACATAAGAAAAGGAGGATTCTAGATTATCTCTGGCATTCAAATCCAGAAGGAGTTGAGGACTCACTGAATACATTAAGGACTTTTGTGGCAGCTCGCTTGTGGAATAGCCAGCATTTTATCACTTTATCATTTTATTCACCTTTGACTTTGGAACAACATTTGAGCCCTAAAGTGTAATATTTTTTTTTTGCATTTTGACTTACATTTTAAAACTATAATAAAATCAATCAGTTAAGTTATGTGTTGGCGCTACAAATGATTCATGTCATTTATACATTTAATACATTTGCCCAAAATTCCTTAAAAACTTTGCCACTGCCACTAGGTTTCCACAAAAATGCACCACATTATAAGGGTTTAAAGGGTTAATTCAGTAAAAAAACAAATATATATCAAGGTTTATGTCACAGATAATAGTAAAGGTGGTGAGGGCTTAAAAGTGCTGTGGAAAACACTGCTATAAATTATCACAAGTATGTATGCTTTAAAATAATTTAATTTTACTGACTATTGTTTTTTTCATATAAATATGAAGTTATACAAGTAAATCTCAGAAGCTATAACAGACTCGGCGTGGCTCTAAATTAAACAATGCAAACAAATTAGAGAGAGATTAACTATGCATATCTGTAACTAGTGCTTACATTTTAATACTTCAAATATTTTTGACAATGTAAACAAAATAAATCAATGGCAACCCAAACATTGATTCAGTTACAGCTGGTTGTTAATCACCATACTACTTTAGAGATGCTGCTCAAATCACTTCAGCAACTTTCAAAAGCAACATTGAAGATTTTTTTCACAAGGAAGTGCCCTCAGAAAAACAATGCGGCTGAAGCCAGAGGAAGTGATGATAAGTGTGCACGCCGGTGACCTCAATGTGCATCTCAGTTCAATTCCCTGCGGGTAGAGGGGCTCATCACCCCTTCTTCTTCTCCCATCAGCTTCAAACACACCTCTCTTTGGAACGCACTCGCCGACACGCGCGTACACACGGCCTGGGACTGCTGGGGAAAATAGGCCTCATTTATTATTGCCACACTCCCTCGTCTCGTCCCCCCGGTTCAGCGAGTGCGCCGCCAAAGCACGTCTTCCACCGCCAATGTCACACAATTACCTCTTAACTGCTCAAACAAATAGAGCGACCCGGAGAGTGACATCAAATCAAAACTGTCACAGGTGATTGAGTCTAGTCATCAAGGCGGCCCGCCCGCTACCTGTCAGGAGAGCGAGGGAACTGAGGCAAGAGGGGAAAAGAGGGAGGAATATGATAGCGGCTTTATAATAGACTGCTAATAATGTATAAACAACTACGCGCTCTTTTTGCTCCGCTCTTATTGAAGTTGGCCACAGAATGCATGATGCCCTCTTTTCCTGCCGCCGCTCTGCCTCTCGAGACTGGAGAGAATGGCTGTGAAAGGAGTAATGATAGCAGCAAATGATAGAGAGCAGATTGAAATTTCCATCCTCCCTGAACCATGCCCGGCTCTGCTCCTAAAAAGACATTGGCTGCTAATGGGGTTAGATGACACGCAAGAGAGTTTGAGGCCTGAGTGATGTTAGCTGTTGATACTCAGATTGAAAAATAAAAAACAACACTTTCAAGAGGAAAACTCCCTAAAGGTTTAGGCATAGAGTGATAGTCCCAAGATTCACCCAAACATCCTGGTTTGAACTTTCTACAGGTGAGTTCAGAGAGAGGCTGAAGGATCAAAGGGAGATACAACAGAAATGGATGACACAAAAAGAGGTTGCGCAAGGGGACATTAGGGACATGATGATGTTGTCAGTGTCTGATGTAAATTGGAGAATGACACAGTCTACAGACACGGCTGGCTGCTCGCCGCCGCAACACACTTGGGCCGTGACACTGACAAATGGAATATTTCAAAGGACTTAATCAGAGGAAATGGGGTTTGGTCTGCAGGTGACACGAGTCCCGCTCCAGCGCTCACAAAAAGAAAACTGATTGCCTGCCTCCAAACCCCCGCAAACGTCTCTCGATTTCTGTGTCTGTGCATCTGTCTGCGCCGCCTACATCTCGTTCTCACTGTTTCCCGCTCCTCGCCCTCTGCTGTCGCTCCACTCGAGGCAGGGGGTTAGCATGAGTGAGCACTACAATTAGATGCAGTCACTGATAGCCTTTTGAAGTGTTTTTCTGGCTATTATATCAGTTGTGTGCGTATTCTCTGTTTTCTGTATGTAAAAGTTCAACATTTAATGTCTCAATATGCTCTAAACATTTGATGATGTCCTTCAAGGGTTTTATGTTGGTAAAACATTAACCTTTCTGTTGGTGAGATCTTTATTCAGATACTGAAGTATTTGACCGAAGATAAGCCAAAGAAATCTCCAAAAATTGAATGCATTATGTTGTTTTAATAATTTTTGTCTGGGTTTGTAGTGTGCAGACAAGCTAAAAAGTTTATAATATCATTGCATCTCCTCTTTGCAGCACATGTAGCACACAAGCAGATAGATCTCTCTGCTAAGATCCCAGGGAGGAAGGGACATCCAGGCCACTGCAGAGGAAGGATTGGCTGAGTATTGGAAACATATCAGCAACAAGAAAATGGAGCGAACACCGGTCAATACTTTTTAGAGTTAAGTTAGAAGTTTATTCAACTTGGGGTTATTGAGAACAGTGGACTCTTTGGATAATACAACAGCAAAGAGGCACGCTTGTTCATTTAGCTTTGTTCATAACTGCTGTACGGAAAAGTAGTGACCAATTCCCAGAATGCGAAATCTATCTTTTAAGTCTTCTGTTCCCAGGACTTATTTAGTGACTTGGTGCCTGAAGTCCAGTAGCCCCTTGTTGTGTATGAATCACAATGAGGGCCCGCTGCCCTGTCACCGCAGCTACAGATCAATGATAATTACCACCTTGACATGAGTACGCTTATTACTGAACAGGATCAGGGACAGGGGCCCAAGCCTTGGTGGCCGTAGGGCCCGATCGATAGTCCACGAATAATGGCTCTCTGGGGCCCTAGATTGGACTTTGCCACTAAACAAGCCATTACAGCCGCACGCATGACAGCTTAGGTCTAGATATGCGTCCTAACTCTCCTGGTCCTGGAGGCTTCTCTTTTAGAGGCCGCCTCGCTATGGCTCCCACATGCCTCAGTACTCAATCTTGTCACGCGGTGTTATGGGCAGGCCAGACACATGCCTCTGGCCTTAAGACGTGTTAACCAGAAGTGAGTGATTAGGGGAAGCATGCTGCTACAACACAATCTGCTCCTGTGCAACACACGCCACAGAAAAGGGCCTTGCAATGTGACCTGATGATTGCCACTGAGCGCCAAGATCAAACATGGCTGCACCTTACAGTATGTGCACACACACAAAAACAAAATACACACAAAAGCTTGCACATCAATGCGTATAGGCGATGCTGATCCGTCTATGGCAGCCCTCATCTGCTTTTCCCTTTGATTTTTTACCATTTCCCTCCTCCAGATCCCTTGTTTTTTTTCCCTTCTCTTTATTTAATCCGGTCATACCTGTAATCGGGCTCTGCGACAGGAAACTTCAGAGAATCAATTAGTCCTCGCCTCATCCGGGAGCCAAGACGATTCCTCTCGACTTGAGCCGCAAACTCCTTCTATCAGGAGTCATTCTGCCTGCCTAACACCCAGACTCCTCTCTCCTGAGCCGGGATAGGTTTGACTCTAAGCCTCTAAAACGTTGACAACCCAAAGCGCCTTTCTCTGTGCAAGCCCTAACCGTATGCCTCACCCCGGCCTCTTCTCCTCTTTCTAAGCACTGTCGCTTCTAAATAAAGAGGGATTTGTTTTTCTCCACAGCAGCCGGTGATAATGTGGCATTTCATTCACAATTAAATAAACATTCTCAAACTCCAGCTCTAAAAGTTTGATAAGAATTGATGCAAGTGGCCTTCCTTTGTCCTGTGGAAGTTAGCCACTACAGACTTTGCGTTGTGGATGCCGATGCATTGTTTTTAAATGCCAGCGCATGCTACAAAGGAAATTGCAAACCTAAAACTTTGCTGGCTCTTCTGTAGGCCCTTGAGTGGAGTCTGGAACAAACAGAACACTGAGGGGTCAGATTTAATCCTTCGCCCCTGCCTTTTGTATTCAGATTAAAGACTAAGGAGGATTTGCAGGAGCTTGGAGTCTCTTGTTAAAAGACTGTGTTCTCCACTTAACCTGTAATTTACCTGTCACTTAAGCCAGCTGCAGCGATCAAACACACCTCTGCGCGTAAAAGGAGCTGTTATTTTTGTGTTTTTTAGCCGCTTTGAGCTAATAAAAGTGGTATATTAAATTCCCTGACAGATGCAGATTAAAGCTGCAGCACTTTGTGAAAGATATGTCAGAAATAACCACTTGGATGGGCACTACTTTTGCTGCACACAAGCCTCTTCTTGTAATAAACAAGAAATGACTTGTTGACCAGTTGGAGTGTTATGATGAGATTGAATTCGGTGTGTGCTCTCTGGAGGGCAGTGAAAAAGGATGCCTGCAGGATACAGAGCTGGACCACACTCAGAAGCCTCTTGACTTGATTTGTATTGTGAACTTTTCTCATCTGCTCCTCTGAAAAAATCCTTCTGTGGCAACCTGACCTTTTTTTTTCCTTTCCTTAACCCTCTCAGAGAAGCCAAACGTGATTCATCTGAGCCAAACCAAGTCTGGGGAATGAGTGGAACTGCTCCAGTGAGCTGTTTTGCCCTCCACCAGAAAGCCGTAATGCCCCTCTAAATCTTCCTCCTAAACAGAACGGGCCAGGTCCATTGCAGCAGTAAAGTGGACCATTCATTTTCCCAACACAGTCAAAAGAAGTAATGGGAGTGATGTTGGGATATTATCAGTCAATCACTGGCTGCCAAAGCTTTGTGAGCCACTCCTGAATTATTTTTTATGAGCATGTGCAGATGCCCAGCAACAAGCACACAACTCATGACAGAGCTTTACACAAGTCTTTGATATGTCCCTTAATCTCCACTAAACTATCCCACTGGTTTTAACATCCTTGCGCATTAGCCTATGTCTTATAACTTAAGAGTTTTTCATTGCGCACTAAATTTAGACGCCCTTTCCTAAGACTCAAAGGCAGCTTGGAAGGAAAAGGAGCGTGCAAAATTATAAACCTTCCCAAACATAACAAATGGATATGAAAAGTGTTCATTGTTTTAGGAATCTCTTTGCAATTGAGCCATAACAGATTAAAACAATTGTGTATGGGAAAGATGAATGGATGGGAGATAAAAATTGAAGAAAGCAAAACTTTACCGTAAGCCCACAATAAAGTGCGTAAAGATAAGTGACCAAAACCAAAGTCAGTATGGAGCTCTTTGTTCCATGCTTTATTTTTAGATGCTCTCTGATCCGCTTCCCACTGTTCTTTCCTTCTCCTTGTATTTCTACTCTATCAAACAAGCCTGCTTCTTTTTGCTTCCCCGTGAGAGTTCCCTCTATTATTCTGATAGGAGCCCACCTGTCCGACTTCACATCAGACCCATCCCCGGTGGGCTTCTGTGTTAAATTCCAAAGTTAAAACCCATTACCGAGCTATCAGCCTGCTCATAATGCTGTCTAACGACCTCATTTCCCTAAGTGTCAGCCCCGTCAGTCACCGGAGGCTCTGTCTGTCAGCCCCGGCCCGTTGTGTGTCCGAAGGTCCCGTTTGCTCTGAGGCATCACCGCCGCTCGCCCACCTCAGCCTGTCCTCATCAGAAACAGGATACAACGCTCGATCTGTGGAAATATGTCAAGGCTAAAGTGACTGGGGACACAGGGGGTAAGAGACTTTGGAATGAAAGTGCTGGGTATTTCATTTACCATATCCACTCTATTAGTCAGAGCGGCACAGTCAATCAAGGGACCCCCGTTTGGATATGAGGGGAGTCAGGGAGAGCGAATTGGGACACATGGGCAAAATGGCTGACGGTCATGGCGTGTATATTCTAGCTGCAGTTCAAATCAGTTTCAAGAGTTGTAAAATGGATTATTACATTGACTGTCCTTGTTCAGGGGGACGCTGAAATGAGCATGTGCGGAGAGCAAAGTAAGAGATGATAGGGGCAAAGTTGGACATGTGGATGCAGGTTCAGCTCATGTGTCCTGTCTGCTAACTGTCTCCTCACCCTCCTTAGGTCTCCCAGCGTACCTTTCTGTGAAATGATTTGGTAAATATGGAAAAGGGCCCCTAGGCCACACAGGCCTAGAAGTGGATAATTGACTCCTTTCCCTCCTTGATAATTCATAGCTTGCATATGCCAGCTAATACATCAGCTGGAAACTGCTCTGGCCCCTCGTCTCCCCTGACACACGCACACAGCACCCAGAGGAATGAGCTGGAGACTGAGCAGAAAAAATGGGGATGACAAATGGAAGCACTTCTAGATCTATGAATGAATTATGTCTTCTAAATACCTTGAGCAGAGGCAACTGTCAGCCGTCGACTATACTAATCTGGTACAAAATATGACCAACTCCGCATTAAAAATAGGAGGGAGCAGGGCTGCTAGAGAATGAGGCGAGAAATGAACAAGCAATCAGGCCATTAGAATGAGGTGTCTGATTCAGCTTTGCTGGACATTTGCACATTTATCATTAGATGGAAATATCCTCCTCGCCCGCTTTGTCATTTTAATACAGGGCCTTCCATTGAGATAGATTAGGATTATACCAACAGGACAGAGATATCATTTGTTTTACAATAGCCAAGTCAGCACTCGCGGCAGTCATTAGGAATTAGACAGAGGCAACCCTCTGCAAACCGAACGGAGGAAGTTAATGGTGCTTAATTTCACATGGTGGGGTTTTAAACAGAGACTGCAAAGAGAGAGATGATGTATATTAGTGTATCAAAGAAAAGTGTGTATGAAACATGTGGGGTCACTCACCTGCAGATGATTGTGTTCACTTAGAGGTCAAAGACACGCTAACCTTGCTATTGTTCTATCTTGTGGTTATCTGCCGTGCGGTATATTACCTGTGGGAAATGTATTTTTCAGGCAGAGGTTGGGAGATGACCTGGCTGTGGATCAGGGCCGCAGGAGGATCACCGCATCCCTCTGAAAGGCAGAGCACTGCAGGCACAGGGCCCAAGGACGACGCAGGGCAACTGGAGCGAGTGGGGCTATAGAAGGTGCTATGCTGTTTTCAAGGCTTGTGAGAATTTAATAGCTGTCAATTGTTAACAGGGTTTTTCTGGTCTACATGAACATCTTGATCCTAAATGCCAATAATATTTTTCTTAAAAGTAAAACAGTTATTGGTGATAACCTAAAAGGATATGTACATGGTTCTAATTTAAAGGGGTAGAGGTCATATTTCCTGCAAGTAATTTTCTGCACCTTAAGACGGTTCTAGGTTTACACTACAATAGCCAATATAAAATATTAACCACTTTGGAACCCACATAAAAATAGCATTACACAATGTGTTCAGGTCTATTTCCAAATCAATCCATCTTTAAACCCAGTACAAACACCAAATATTTATATAGTTTCTGTTTTCTGTAGTTTTCTATTTTATATAATAAAATAACTAGATTTTTTTCATTTTTTTTATTATATAATACATTTTTTCTATAGGTTGCGTATTTACCATCATATGGTGTCAGACAGTGACTGTTTTTGGATACACTAGACACAAAGAATCAAGCAGTCAGGAGTCCCAAATCTTTGATAGACTAGATGAAAATTAAGAAGAGGACCATAAAAGTCAATGGGACAGTGGCAAATAATGAGTCCCCCACGCCATTCTGCTGTTCCTAAATAGCCACATTATTTGCACTTACTTGCAAACCGTCAAAATATTCAACAATGAATGAATTTACCTGAAAGGTACAGTTTTTCCTGTTGTGCCTTTTATTTTGATTTGTGAGTTACAGTTCAGAGGTGTACTGGTGAAATAGTTGGTCTATTTTTCCTGGAAAAATAATGGAGTTGTGGTCTCCTAACTGGACAAAAGTATGTATTTTTTATGTTATTTTACACTGAGGGCTTGTTCCTTTTCTGATTTCTGCAGGTGAAGACATATACAGATTTGGGATTTAAAATGAGACCTGTTTTATTACTTACATGTATTCACTTTTTGGACTCCGAGGCACAATAAAATGAATTATGTCCTGTTTGTTTACAACTTTGTTTAATTAAATCAAAAGTAAACCATTACTTGAACCATATATGAATGTTGTGCAAGTTTCATTAAACTGCACTAAAACTATTGGAACTATTGTATGCTGGCATTATTTAAATGTTTGAATAAATAAGTCACAGCATAAGTCTGTTTGGAGTTTTTATTTGGGCCTTGGTAAGCCTGTAACCCTGTATGTTATTTCAGATGTTTATTAATTACATGTGGGTTTGGTATTACTGATATCAAGGAGCAATACTGCCCTCTTGTGAAAACCTTAGGCAAACACTGTGTTTTCTTCATAATATAAAAAGCTAAGATATTGCTGATCTTTCCCCTTTATTTCACTTATTCATACTAATATACATATAAACATTTAACTTCATGAACGATTGCATTCAAACCTAATCACTTTCCAAGGCAATAGCTTCAGAGAGAGAGAGCTAAGATAAGCCTTTATTCTCTCCACTTAGTGTAATTTGTCTTGAAAAATCATGGACCATTAATCAGTCAATTCATACACACTGTTACCAGTCCATTCACAACACTGTCAATACAAAACAAAATAAAAAATACAATTTTATTTCAATACAATTCCTACCCCACAAATCTGGCACATTACTATTACTCTGGCCTGTTCTGAGGCATATTGCACACATCTCGTACAACTATTCACACCCAATAGTTCACATTAACAATAGCAACTCAAGACTAGTAACTTTCTTGATCAAGAAACATATTGCACACAACACATTGCATAAACATATATTAAAAATCTGGAACAGCTTCCCAGATAAATGTGAAACAAACCTCACCTTTAACAATGTTCAAGGGGAGGTTAAAAACCGTCCTCTTTAGCTCCGCCTACATTTAGTAAAAACAACTGTAAGTGTTTTATTAGCACTCTGTCTTTTAATGTTTTTTATTCTAAAACTTATCTAAGTATTTAAAATGTTACTTTTATTTCTGTAAAGCCCTTTGAATGACCCAGTGTATGAATTCTGCTATATAAATAAATTACCTTGCCTTGCCTGGTAGTGCACACAGTCAAATATATTGCACAAATTCCCCAAATGTCCTAAGAATGTGCGGAATAATCCCTTGAGCCTGCTTACCAAAACTGAGTCACATTAATTTGTTATGGTTCAAAAGTGTAATTGACAGAGGAATCAGAGAATGTTTGTGTTTATTCAACCTAAAACTTGTACCTTCTACCTGAAAGCATTACCTCACACTGGCCACAGAGCACGTAGGTGGGATCATAGCAATTGTCTGACCCTGTTTTTAATGCTGTCTCTTCAAAAATGTCCTGTAGAGAGGAAGCACATCCATTGTTATTCCCACCCTTTTTATCAGGTTCAGAATTTGTGATATAAGTTTGACCCATAAATTACCAAACCAGGTTGTAAGTCCACATCTGAAAAGAGATTCAACAAAAAGTGTAAACGCCGACTGATTTTTTTAGTCAACTGGAACTGAAAATCAAAATAGATACCCAGATACTTGTGTAATGTCTCTTAATTGAAACCGTGCTATAGTCTACAACAGTTCTGGGATCAAAGATCATTTATTTTGTTTTTCCACACATTAAGTAATTGTGCTCGTCACACCACTGCACCACCTGCTCAGTTTCAGATTTGTAAACTTCCATGTCCAAGTCTTCTTTAACCAAACTGACAATGATTGCGTCATTAGAAAATCTAAGTATGTGATTTTCTGGCTGTGTGCGTCTGCAGTCATTTGTACATGTACAGTGGGAATAAACACGGAGAGATTACACAACCTTGTGGAGCACCAGGAAGCCAGAGAGAGTAGATTGTTGTAGTGGTTTACATCCAAACGTTAACCAGGGTCTATTGTATTTATAGATAAGCTAAAATCCATAAAAACGTGATTGTTGAATCAACCTCACGAGAGGCTATTTATGAGTTTTCATCTCTTAATTACAATTTTTATTTGGCTTTTACTAGTTTTTTGGCCCTTTATGTATCACTGGCAAAAGGGGCTCTTTAAATAAACATCTATTATACAGAACATGCTTTTATTTCTACTGTTTGTTTCACTGTTTAGCCTCAGCCATTTTGTAATCAATTTACCCACACTGTGACTAATGTCAATAAGATTTATTTATTCACATTTCTTGTGAGGAATAATCCCTTGAGATAAATCATCTTGTTTCCGAGGGGGTTCTCTTTTACTAGGGACACTTTTTAGAGTTGACAATTAATCTATACCGTCTTTGGACGGTGGGAGGAAGCCGGAGAGAACCCACGGTAACACGTGGAGGACACGCAGACTCCTCATAGAAAGACCAGAGTCGGCTGGGTTTTGAACTCACAACCTTCTTGCTGTGATGCAGGAGTGCTAACCACTCTGCCACTGTGCTCCTCTTATTATCAGATTATAGTAGAGTATACAGCAAGCCATACATTCATAGTAATGGTGGTTCATTGAAATTGACACAGAAACTGAAACTACAAAAGGCAAAGATACAGTCAGAAACTAAATGGGAAGCCATGAAAAATAATGAAGATGAAAAATACAGATTCTTATTCTTCTTTCACACAAATATGAGGCATAAAAAACTTCACAAAGCACAAATAAATTAATCTATTTTAATTTATATGAATGCTACAATTATGTGCTTATTATTAGAAACTTGGTATAAGATTGACACACCAAGAAGAACTGTTAATATATCCATTTATATAAAGCCTTTTAATATCAACATTTTATGTTAATCTTCTTAGATCAACTTCTGGACTTTTTTGAATAAACTGAATCCACTATCCCTTAGAACATCGTGGCCTTATTATAGTTACGAGCCAAATTCGCTCAAGTTGCCAAGACATGTCATTATTTTTATAGAAACCAAGCAGTTACAGTCACATTTATGAATCACAAGATAGTCAATAAGCCACACAGGAACACAGACATTGTGAGATGCATTACTGAAGCACAGGCAGTAGGTGGGAGTGTTATATTTTCCATTGGTGGATCACATTGTGTGTCTGCTGGTGTTGTGGACAGCAGATGTTACCATGAGTAAACAGTGCTCCTGCCTCTGGCAGCAGCTGCTGGGTCAGATACCAAGTGATGGGCAAATTGTAGAACGGACTTGTTTGCACTTTAGCGGCTGGCCTTTCTTTGATAAAAGTGACTTATTGCTGCCTTATACCAATATGACCTGTTTATTAAAACAGTGTTAATGATTAAATCCTGTCTGTGGACCTGTGTCATTTCTGTAGCTGTAAATGTAGCCGATGAAGTGTTGAAAAAAAAAGCTGCTCAATCAAAGTATTTGGGACAGCTTAAGTCAGTCAGTTCAATAAAGCACAACCTGTTTTTGTTCATGACAAAGTAATACATTATCACCATCGCACTTTTCCAGTCTGTAGCCTATTAGACAACATGAGGTTGTGAAAACACTTGTCCATCCATCCTCACATGCTACATACACAATGTCTTTTTATCTGACGGCACCTGTGTAGGTGTGTTCTCTTTGCAGGTCAAGGTGAGGTTACCTCCATTCCCACTCAGCTTCAGCACTGCTGAGGTCTGCTGCTGACCTCCTCCGTCCTCACAGGTGGCCCCATGGCTGGAGTTCGACTTATGTGATATCGTGGGTGAGTTGGTTAGACTTAGCTGGACGGCTGTAGTGTCCTGCAGCGTGTGCTCACTTGTCTCCATCTCAAACGCCACTGTCCCCATGCGCATCAACCCCCACTTCTCACCTCCCATGGCTTTGTGGGAGATGTGGGTCGGGGGCCTCCTGCTGACCACGCAGCAAGCTGTGAAGAAGGCCAGGGCTATTAATAAAAGCAATGGTCCAATGATGATGGGTGGGTTGCCAGAGGGCATGAAGGTGCCAAAAGCAAACGCCCCCACCAGAGTGATGTTAATTCCTGCCAACATGATGCACAGGCCACACGCACAGCACAGGGCAGGGGATGGCAGGCTCTG
This sequence comes from Neodontobutis hainanensis, assembly GCA_024349245.1. NCBI lineage: Eukaryota > Metazoa > Chordata > Actinopteri > Gobiiformes > Odontobutidae > Neodontobutis > Neodontobutis hainanensis. The sequence goes on along the minus strand of JALDNG010000022.1, from coordinate 7,303,888 downwards.
GGTCCATTTGGTCGACTGCCTGGGCGCCTTGGCACTGGATGGTATGGAGTTTTTATCAGGGAGCATCATGTCTTTTGAGGAGCTCATTGGACTCTAAAGACACAGAACAGATCACTCAAAGTGTCTAAATAGAAAGCAGTTATATAAATCTTCACAAATCATAACCTGCTTTTCTGCTCTTAACACATTCTTATTCAAATGGAACTGGACACAAGGAGCCTCCATGCGCATGTGTAGCTGTCGCCGTTTCTAAAGGCAAAATTTAAATCAATGTAAATAATTCGGACACATTCGTCTAGTTAACTACGACTCTGAACAACTAAATCCCACCTTCCTTACACATGGGTTAGCTGGTAAAAGAAAACACGTTTAGGCATAATTTAGTATATAACTTACTCAATCACAATCCCGTTGTGGCTGTTTAAAGCTTGTTCATCGTGTTGGCGCTCACCTCCTTCAGCAGGTAAACATTGCACTGTGAGAAAAGCAGCTCAACACAAGCACTGTGGACCACAAGGGGGCGATAGAGAGCTCCATGGAGCTTAGGGTCGGTCCAATCAAATATGAGGCTCTTAATTTTATGTAGCCTATTTAAAATGTGTTTTGTTTGAGAAAGGCTTCAACGTGTAAAGATGCACAGTAAAAAGCTGTTGGCATGTGGTAAAACCAAGCCTGCTGTGGTGCCTTTTGTTTATGGTTTTAAAGAAGTCTTCACAAGGACACTACAGAGGTGTTACCAGTGTGAGAAAACATTTAAAATACATGTTTATATTCATCCAGGACATAAGCCACACATATATTACTTCAACATTGCCTAAAAGAAATATGCTTGCAATAAACTTCTGAATGAGAAGGAAACGCATTTACAACCAGCAGCAATGTTAAGGCTTGTTTATTGACAACACAGCATACCCGTGAAAATAGGCAGCTCAAGCATATTGAGCTTTCTGCATAGGTGACCAAGAGCTTTGACAAACAGCAGCAGAGCTCCATAATTGCATACCAATTACCGCTTCTTATTTGATGCCATTACAGTCAATGAGAAACACAAATAAGCTCTTCAATGATTCATTATGGTAGTGAAAGGCCTTTAACGTAACAAGTGGATGTTTCTTAATGTGTTTATTCACTCTGAGCAAATCTGTAACAATTCCTGCCAGCCCATGAAGGCCCTTAGTTGCTATAGGGATGAGGTGTCCATGGCAACAATGTGAAATCAGGGGATGTGTCATTTAGTGGGCAAGACAAGTTAACGAGGTTAGCAGCAGCAAAATGAATCGAACACAAAACAAATCAGCAAGAAGTGTCACCTATTTTAAAGTAAAAAGAAAAATGTATAAAACCGTAATGTTCTTATTAATCATTCTTTTCATTGGAAGACAAAATTAACAAACTAATGTTAATTTAAAAAAATAAACTTTGTCATAAATCCCTTAAATCCCATCAGTTAAATGTGAAAAGTGTTAAAAGTGCCAGACATACATACAGACCATTAAAAACTTAAGTTATAATCAAGCCAGGCTTTGGAAAGGGTTGTACAGTAACAAATGTTCAAACACTTAACCATTATGACATTGAGGTAAAATGTTTAAAAATCCCTTTGTTGAAGTTGAATACAGAATAATTCACATTGTTGGAATAATAAAAAACTAGAATATTTCCAAACCAATCCAAGGACTAAAGTACATAAGCGCTTTGTTTTTGTTTAAAACTATTTCACCAAGAAGCCTTGCCAAGCCCATTTAAATCCACCATTTTAAAGGAAGAATAAAACCATTATACACACCAACAGTTTCACCAGCCATTTGTTTCAGTGACTTCAAAAGCAATGCCTCTTTAACTAAAGAAAAGTGTTCAAGTTGGACAATAAAAAAATAAATATATAAAAAAAGAATAAACAAAAAATATAGTATTAAGAAATAAGCTCTGTTATTGTGCTGAACCCACACAATGCCATGGATAATTAATGTAAATGAATAGTTCATGGTTTAAAATAAATATAAAAATGTAATTTAAAATTTTGAACAAAGTTTATCCAAATAATATTGTTTAAAACTATTCTTGGACAAATCCCAAGAGTTTCTATGGTTCAAATAAGATTAGCTGTTCCCTAGATGCTTTACCTCTTGTCTAGGAGATGAGATTACTGGCCATGGAAAAGAGCTTTAGCACCAAGAACAGTTAGTCACCAATGACACTGTAAGACAGATCCTCAGAGGAAAAAACAAAATCACATAGAAGGTGAGTAGCAGCTACAGAAAACCAGAGAACTTTATGCAGGCCATTTAGCCGGCAAGGTCATCGGAAGCAGTCCCACAGTCCTCGGTGCGCAGGGCACTGGACTGTGCCCGTCTGCGGGCAAGCCTCGAGTTAGAAGGAGGTGAAAGCCTCATGGAGCAGAAAATGGCTCCTACATCCTCCTGTTGCTCATCATGTTGGGATAGCTGCCTGTTAAAGGCGATGGCTTCTGCTGCAAACTGGGTCAAGTCTTTGGTGCTGCTGTTCCTAAAGGAGAAAAAAGTTTGTTTATACATTTGTGCCACCTACTAATATCAAAATATCAAAGAAATGTCTCAGATCTCTTTGATACATATAAATATATACAGTGTTTTATGTTTTATGCAACAAATACACTCCAAGCACTTTTCATACCTCTGTAAGACACGAGGAGTTGGAAGACTTCTCTCTGGAGCATTCTGTATAAACATAGAGCCAATGAGCTTCAGAACACTAAACATGCAAGAAATTTCATAAAATCAGACTTCAATAAACTTACCCCCTGCACCCAAGGGTGCATGAGGACCTGAGCAGCACCAAGTCGAAGAGTTGCATCCCGTACTAACAGTTTGGATATGAGATCCTTAGCCCCTTCTGTGATGTGAGCCCAGTCCTTGTCCGGAAACTCATACTTGCCCTGCTGGATGCTCTCAAAAAGGTTACTCTGAAAACAAAAAAAAATATGCCCTAAACATCACTGCCCTGTAAAGATACCACTCTTTTGACAAAAAAATAGTAATAGCGTGATTGTAAAAACATACCTGACACGTTCTGCAGGTTTCACCCCGGTCCCAGCCACAATCAGTGCCACAGTGACCTATGAATGGGGGACTACCACTTAAAAGAATATAAAGAATGACACCAAGGCTCCACAAGTCACAACGCTTGTCATAGAAAGAGGCCTCATCCGTGAACACCTCCACTACTTCTGGGGCCATGTACTCTGCTGAGCCACACTAAGACACAACAAAAGTATATTAGGACTAATAAGTCGTCAGTTTATTACATTTTTGAGGTTCGTGTAAGCAGAGCAGTTCATTCAAAGTTATAGCACTTACTGGTGTAGTGAGCTCTGGGGTAGTTATGGGTGTACAGGCACTGCTGAGCTTTACCCCACTGCCCAGGTCAAAATCACATATCTTTACTGGGGATACCTGTACATAAAAACAAAATATTATATGTTTATTTATTTATTATATATAAAAGTAATGAAAAATGTCCTGTTTTTAAAATCATCTACCTGATCGGTGTATTCACAAAGGATATTCTCGAGTTTCAGGTCCCTATGGGCGATGCCTGTAGAAAAACAGTTAGTTCAACACAAATTGTCACAGTTGGGAACTGCTTTTATTTTATTTTTTCAGATGAAAGCTTACCTTTAGTGTGTAGAAAGTTAAGTGCTTGGGCAATATCCTTGACTACTTTACTGGCCTCCAGCTCATCAAAGTGTTTTCGGTTTTGAATATGTGTAAGAATTGACCCTAAGAGGAGAAACAAGTGAGTCAGACCACTATAAGGAAAACACATATAAAACATGGAAAAAAATGTATTTGTACCTCCACACAACTTTTCAAATACTAAGTAAAAGCAGTTGTTGTCTTCAAAGAACTGGATCAATTCCAAAATATTCCTGTATTGAGACATTTCCTCCTGTTTAGTATTGGGTTTTCAAGCCATTTTAAAAGATATTGCATTCTACCAATTGCACTCACTCGTTTCCTTGACACTGATAAAGTGTCTCCACTTCTCGAAAGACTCTGCTGCGACTGTGCCCTGCGCTCTTTTCTATGATCTGTAAATTAGATATAGAGCTCCATTAGGTATTCAAGCAAAAAAAAAAAATTCTACAAGCATTTAGTTGCAACACCTTTTACACACCTTTACAGCATACTCCTTTCCATTCTGCAGACTAATACAACCTTGTACTTTAGCATAAGCACCTTGACCAAGGACTTCATCAGTCAATCTGTAAAGATCTAAAAAAAAAAAAAAGACACACAAAAAGGCTATTAGTGTCTGAACTAAATGTACAAGAACAATGTTCCCATGTCTAATAATAAATTACCATCAAAAGTGCCTGTGCAGCTGTCTGTCGCTCTAGTTCTTTTCTTCTTCTTTCTTTTAGCAGCATCTGTAATACTTATTGGCTGGGTTTTTTCAAATTCTACTGCAAAAAGAAAAGGTCTATCAGAAAACAAGACAACCTGCAGAAAAGTACCAAGAGGAATGGACTTTTCAAGACCTGCTGGAGCTTGAGAGAGGTGCTGTCGTTTCTCTGAAGTTATCCCGCTGTCCTGAGTTGGCCCACAGCTCTGTCCCACTTGGCCCAGAGCCATGGAGCTGTCCTGTGACAGAGAGGAGGCCACATGAGAGCATGAAGAGAGGGACCGAATGTGGTAGAGGGGCTGAAGAGATATGGGGTTTGTACAGGACAGAAATCTCTAGAAGAACCGCTAACTGCCCTCATGTTAAATGTGGCATAATCTGAAACTATCTTTCAAAGTATAGGAAGGCAAATAATTATCAGTTTTTGCTGTATTTTATAAACTGAATCACTCACTTGATCACGTGGCAACATGCCACCAAGTAGCCTGAGGTAACATGACAGGCCTTAACTCATCCTGGATATTACCAGAAGTGTTTAAACAATCAATCACAATGCATGAGTCATGGAAAGAGGTACACCTTTTGTTAAAGATAGCCTTCTCAGTCACATAAAATACATCTTCTGATACTGACACAGTTAGGACGTTACAGTAAGCACTGGGTTTACATTTCCTACCTGAAAAGAGACGTGAAAGGGTTTCAACTCGGACATCCCGCTGACCCTCACCATATCTGCCAACTGAGAACACGTCACAAAAAAATCATCTGGATTGAAACAGCAATCAAATGAGGATGTGTCAAAACAGTTCTGCAATGCTCACAGCGCCCTGCCCCCCAAACCAGTTCAAGAAATGTTTTTCCTCCCCTTGTTTCGGAACGACACGTACGAATACTATCATTATATACATTGTCTACATAACCTCCGTTTCCAGCAGCTAGCTACAGCTACTTGTTTATTGCCGTTTGTTATGCTGTGAGATATGTAAGCTAGGTTTTAGCTAGCAAGTTAGCATAGACCAGACTGTTGGCTACTGCTTTTTTTTTTAGCTTTTTGCTTAATGGGTCATAGCCAACTGTTTTATTGAAACGTTAAGATAAAAAGCTACCAACCTGGACTGTGGGTCCAAATCCAGAGCGTTAAAGCCTGCGATAGTTGAGGAAAGCGTCCATAACTAGCTGGGATCCATCAGTCAATACAAGTCGTGACGCACAAGCGGGAAAAGACGCAAACACAATCCTGAGCACATTATCTGATTCCATTGGGCAAAAGGAAAGACTGTCAAAGTGACGCCAAAAGCCAACAGGCATTTTAACGACCACGCCTCATTCCACGTTGAAATTATTTCTAAAGGCTTGGCGTGACACATTTAGTTAAAAAAATACACATAATAGAACATCTCTAATGAGAGTTTTAATCCATCTTTTTACAAACTCTGCTTAGACCAACTCAAAGGAGTGCTTAATTCTAATGACCATTACATATATTTTTAGACAACATAACATATTACATACATAACAAAACTAAGAGAATAAGAAAGCATTATCAGTTCTTTTTTATTTGGAACAAAAGCAGAATAGCAAAAACAATGAGTACTGTACAAATTAATCAAAATACATGTGAATACAAACCATGAAAGAAAAACTCTCTCTCAGATGTATGGCTCAAAAACCCTAACCCAAGGGCTGAACTTTGTAGACCCTTTTCAAAAACTCAGAAGCACCTTAATAAGTGTTTGAAGTGGGTGGTGTCTCCCAGGGCTCAGATTATTACATTGTCTAATGACATATCTTCTCTGTCATCTCCTTCTGTGGAGAGCAAACAAAACAAATGACATATATAGCACACGCAATTAAGATTGTGTTGAAAGTAAGTAATAAATGATGCAATACCAAACATGAGTAATTATATGGACGACCAGTACACCAATAAAACAAAGTATGTTTATAAGATTTATCTCTCCAGCAGTGCGTTGACATAAATGTCCTGGCTCTATTTCAGAGTTCTATGGTCATGGTTTTATAAAGACGATATGAGACAGATAGCAGAAGCTTTTATTGATGCTTGAAGTGTCATTCTCCATCTGCTTCTATTTAAGGTCCACTTGTTTGAGAAAGCCATCATTTAATTTCTGTTTTAACACCTACATGCACAAACTCTAGAACACAATGTTTTCTTTGTGTTCTGTACAGAGCTTTACTGTGCTGTTATTTTCTTTGCATGCATTTGCTACTAGGGACTTACACAGCTTCTTTAGTCATGTTTCCCAAATGTAACACATCTTAAGCCAGACTAATATCTCACCAGAGGCTCCAGTTCGTGGGGGTCAATTAAGTGGAATTCTATGATGAAAAAGTAGTAGTGTTTGTAGCAGGTATTGATGTGGGCCTCTGCTCCCATGCTGCAGATGCTGTCAAAGTGATGGATGTAAACATGTACGAACACCCTGAAGAGTCGAGTCAGGAGCTTCTTGCACACCTGCTGAAAGTTCTTAGGAAATGGGACACCTGGAGTTCAGACAAGAGGGTAAGAGGGTTAGACAAAAACATGACAATTGGAAAACTGAAATGTAATAATGTTCTTCTGCATAATGCCATTTATTGCAATATGCCATAATTTACATATCTAAGTGTCTGGGACACTTATAGGTTGGTTATAAACGACAACAAGAAAGTGCAGGAGTAACTGTTTGCGTCTAATGGACTGTTCAGAAACCGCTGCACAGTAAAGAAACATCTTTATATTATCCTGGACTGAGAAATGGTGCCACAGTAACAGTAACAGCACAGCCATTTAAGCTATTATCCATAAAGCTCTGATGAGCTAAATCCCCACAGAGCAATACAAACAGCCATCCAATCTCTTCTAAATGTCAACACGACTGTTTAATTAACCTCTGCTTGAACTGTATTATCCCATTTGAGATCCTAATGAAAGTGAACAGCTTAGTACTCTGGACACTTTATCACTGATACTTCCAACACAGCCAGGCAGTCGTCAACTGTCTGCATTAGGTCACACTCTGAGTGATGCAGGTTAATTTGACTACACACCTACTCTAGTGGGGAAGACATTCTCATTATTTATGCTCGATTCTATCCAGTCCATCAGGAAATGCATGTACTTTGGTGCAGACAACTTGGTAGGCTTCTTGTAGTCCAGGCTGTCCTGCCACCTGTACTCATACCGGGGGCCCCCAGACATAATGGGACATGTTTTCTCTGTGCAGTACTCAGACATTGTGCCATAGATCAAGTTGATTCTGTTGAAGAAATCCACCACATGGACTGCAATCCAGTCATTGATGTTCTCTCCCTCTGGCAACTGAACCACTTTCCTCAAGTCTAAGCCAGACTTGAGCGAGGCCTGAGCTTTCTTGTAGAGCTGAAAGCGCTGGGTTCCCGGCTCAAATCGTTTCTTTGGTCTGAATGTTTTGTCTTTGCTGAACACTTGTCCAAGACACAGAGCCATTGACTCAGTCGTTTAAGGGCAGAGATAAAGCCAGAATATGGTCCCTGAAATAATGTTTACTTTTGAGATGGACAGATTTTGACTTTCCTGTGAGGTGACCACACTTCCAGCTGTCACATCAGGTCACAGGGGCAGCCTCTTCTTTTGAGAATGCTCAGCGTCTCTGTTGAGCAGAACCACACATCACACCATAGCATTAAATAAATATGAGTCAGTGAAAAATGTGGGCCTTTAGTCAGAAAAATAAATCTGTGACAACATGGAAAAGAAAAACCTAGGCACAACCAATTCCCCAGCAGTTGCAGAGAAGCAAAATCCTAAAAGATTTGGGTAGTTTCTACAGGTGTTAGACTTTTATTAAAAGATCAGCATTCTTGATTATTCATGTGGTTTGATTATATTTTAGCACGTGGGTATTACTTGCACATTATGAAAGACAAAGGATCAAAGGCCTTGTCATTTAAAAGTATGCAACGTTTCAGTACTAGGGCTTCATCAAGCATGCTTGTGCACGTGAAGGGCGGGATTCTTCTGTGCCTACCTGTGGTTGTCCCCCCAAAAAATGTTGTGACCTGAATTAAACAACAACAGTACTTTCATCCACGTGGTTAAACACAAGGGTCCATGCTTCCATTCCAAGTCTATTTTAGCTTAAATTTGGATTCAATTCTAGGTAACAAAGAATGTCTTATTCAGAATGCAAAGAGCCTCGGGAGCCTCCCAGGAAAGTCTGTCTGATCATGCATAGTTGGCAAACCCTGCATGCACATTTTTCCCACGAAGGTCTACTCAAGACCAGGCATTAAAAAGTCTGTTAAAGGCCGAAAAGAGATAGGGAAAGAGACTTTGCACAAAAACGACAAGGTACCTGGTTAAAAATCTTCCTGTGAAGGATCAGGAATGTAGTGAAGCAGATCTTCTGAACTATCCTGGCTTTAACTTTACACAACAGTAACAGAGTAAAGAGAGAAAAAGTTGTTTGGCTTCTCTTCCTGTGGGTGATGTCACATCCTGACTTTGTCTGAACGTTGCTGTCTGCGTGCTTGTGGGTGTGAGCAGAGAGGACCTATAAATTGAAAGAGTAGAAGAGGCCTTTCTAAACCCCTTTCACTCCTCCTCTTTTACCATTTTTTCCTCATCCAAAAGTCAGTCCCTTCGGTAAGTTCCTGAGAAAGCCACCCCCTCCTGTAGAGCCTCATATTGGATAGACAGAGCACAATGATCTCACATATGGTTTCTGCCTGTTTGGCAGTCCAGTGCTCAATTACATATCATTTACTTTACCAATACTTGGGATTTCTGAGATACTGTCACTGAGGTCAGAGTAACCTTAAACAGGAACAAACTACTCACCACCAAGCCACCAGCAAGTTCCCCAAAACACTGACGGGAAAGTATCAGTCAACAGAGAACAAATAAGGCATTTATGTGAGACTACCCCTGCCCTTGGGGACTGTGCATCCTTATGATTGCTTTTCTGACTGTTTCTTTGTTTTCAAAGTGAATGGGTGCCACTCATATGCAGGTAGTTTAAATTTAGCTGTGTAATTAAACACAAGTTGTGAGAAGAAGCCATCTTTGTAAAGTTTTGCCTTGCACTATGTCAGTGAGAGGAACAGCAATAGATAAGTGATATGAGATCAAGGTGTCCCTCTGATCTTATAGTATAAGGAAGGATATAGTTTAGATTTGAATTTACAAGCTACTCTAAGCACCACAACCAAAACAGAGGCCACTATGGCTGCAGTAATACAAAAATCCACTTGGTGTCACTGTGGTTGTTTCTATAGTTCTTCAGGGCACTCGACATCCTTTAAGGGGAATACCCTAAACTCATTGTAACAGGTGAACTTCCGTGTCTTTGTAGTGAGGCCATTATAGAAACAATTGTCAATTGAACCAAAGCAATGTTTCGAATACAACAAAATGCTTTGAAAAAATTCCATGATGATATTAGGCAACACAGGAAACAATGATTAATTTCCTGGCAAATCCATGACAGACATGCACTAAGTGTCCTCTCCTCTAGTTTTGTTTTGTCAGTCATCCAGTAGAACTAGAACCAGTATGTTCATCTTTCAGCTTGGACTGTCACTCACTGTCATTATTTAGGAAACCATGCTGATTGTGTTAGTGTTTAACTTCAGTGACTATATGAATAAATTGTGCTTGTAGATTTTTTGAAATATACTTAACACAATTCAAATGATATGAATATATATATTTTTTTATACATTTTATTTTTTTTATTGTCTGTTTAATTTTTTTCTCAATAGTTTAGCTCTAACTACTTCAATGATTACTTATAAACACATAAAAAGCAGAGGCTTGTGCACCTTGGACCAGCTTCATGACTTCTCCATTCTCTGACATCTTCACCTACAACAGTTTACCTGGCTTTCACAACTTACATCAGCACATTTCACTCACCACATGAAAGAATCAATATACCAAACCAAATGACATATTGCTTTACTCTTTACAAGACCGAGACACACCTAGGCTAATGCAAAGTTTATATAGAGTCTATTTAAACCATTTAGTAAGTTGTAAACAAACGTCTACATGCAAAGGTTTATCTTCTTTACAGATAATGTTTATGTCATTCAAGGGTAAAGGGGACGGCCAAACTAAAACACTTCTTTCTAAGTCATGTCATATATCTTCCAGTGCATCTATAAAAGATGTGGCATTGGCAGCAAATAGTTTGAGTGTTTTTGATGATTAACAACCTAATCTAATTTTTATTAGATTCAAATCATAAAAGGATTTCACCTGCTTAACCTTGTCTAATACGCTTACAGTGCATATATTGTAGGATTAAGAGCAGCATTTACTAAGCTGTTGACTTTTGGGTGTAGGCCTAGTATGTAACAAACCTTTGAAATTGTATTTCTTTATTAATTTTTATTTTATTGATAATTGTTATGTGCTTTTAACCTATCTCTCTTCTTTTTTAAAGCACTTTTAATTGCTGTATGTGTGAATTGTGCTATACAAATAAACGTGCCTTGCGGTCCATGTACGAAGTATAATTTATCTACGTAAGTACACGTTTACAAATGAAAACGCTCGTTTTTAAAGGTATTTCATTGTACCATTCTCCAACTTTGTACAACACATTTAGAAAAAGAGCCCTGCGACTAACTGGCCATTGTCCAGGGTGTACTCCGCCTCAGGCCCAAAGCTGCTGGGATAGGCTCCAGTCACCCGTGACCCCTAACGGGACAAAGCGGTAGAAAATGAATGAATGAATGAATGAATTTAGAAAAAGGACGCCGACCGTTGTAAACAGAGACCACTTCCTTTCAACATAAAAGCTTTAGGATAAATGATAACGGAAAAACGGCTTTTAAAAGCGAATAGTCGCAAAGGCTTCCATTAAACAAAATAAAATTATAACTAATATATGACCAAGAATCTGATTTTATGTTATTTCTTTTCTCTGGTCTGTTGTAGGATATATTTAATGATAGAAATATAGTGGTCAATTTCCTGATGCCATCTGATGCGCCACTTTTATTTTTATGTTAGACCTTCATTCATTCTTTTTCTTCTGTTTAGTCTCGTTATGGGGTCGCGGGTAACATCCACATTTAGGCTTGAGGCGGGGTAAACCCAGACACAGACAACCATTTACACTCATTCATTCACTCATTCATGAGAACTCTCACGTTCATTCACTAGAGGCTCTTACTTGATGCATGTATTTGGGCGGTGGGAGGAAGTCCATTTACAACAATATGGAGATGTTAATATTGTTTAACAACATAGTCTGCAAGGGATCAATGTTTCTTCATAAAGTCAATCAAATCAAAAGTTTACAAACCTAGTGATAGGCTAATGATAAGACACTACATTCAATGTTTGATGCTTGACACAGCATCCACTAAGTCAGTCTCATAAATACCATTTGTAACATAAAATCCTATCAAATCAGTTTTGCATGACATAATGCCCTTAAGTAGGCTATTGTTTAACTTTAGGTTAACCTGAACAATAAACTGGACTGGACTGATCACAGAAGACGGTCCAACAGCTCCCTCAGGTCAGAGCACTACCTCAGGCTCTCCATCCTTTGCTGTCAGAGTACAGTCACCCACAGCCACACAGCAAGTGTGTAGGCTATTGGTGTAATATATCTAGGCTATGTATAGGCTAGATAAGATGTTGTTATAATGTGCATTTAACTGTGCCCACCTGCAGTTGCCACACCTTGTCTCTTGAGCAATATTAATTCCTTTGCTGGGACTAGGCTATGGCATTGTGCCTATTAATAGCCAAACTTTTTCACGGTAGAATAAAAAATAAAAGTGACGCATCAGATGCTTCAGGAAATGGACTAGGCCTACTAGATTTATATCAATAAACATTGCCTACAACAGAGCTGCCATGTCTCCTCAGGGGAAATTAATGGAAATAACGTGAACTAATGAGCGGATCATATATTTGTTATAATTAGTCTATATTTTGTGTAATTGGAGCTTGGGAGCTAAAGTCACCAGATAAACACCAAACATATCAAAATATGTTTTTATAATTTTTAAAAGGCGTTATTCGGCGGCGCTATTCCTTTAGCCCAAAGCTTTTATGTTGAAAGGCAGTGGTCTCTGTTTACAACGGCCGACTTCCTTTTTTCTAAATTCATTGTACAAAGTTGGAGAACGTTACGAAAATACCCTCAAAACGAGCATTTTCATTTGTAAACTTGTACAAACGTAAATTTATTATACTTTGTACAAATACCCCTTGCCTTAAAGATAACAACAGATATACAAATGTTTTTCAAGATGCCACTAGGTTTAATAAAGTGATTTACTTTTTGATATTTGATACCTTAGATTACGTCCATATTGGGCAGAACAAGTTAGAAAGAGATGACTCCACCTTTTCGCAGCTCCTCCATCAAAGGGCTGGGCCGGGGGCAGATTTTTAAGCGCTAAGGAAGTGAAAGCGCGGTGAACTACAGACACGTTTTGGGCCACATTATCTGTCGGCTTTTGACATCTTCCGCGTTTTTTAAATCTTGTAAGTATTTCCAGACATTGCCTTTCTTAATTTGAATGAGCTACGGGAGCTCCATCTAACGCTGAAACACTGCATGCTAACGAGTGCGTTCATTTTGTTTTTAGACTCCATGGATGGAAAATCATAGGCTGCCTTCTCATAAGGCTTTTTTTTGGGTTGTGGTCTTCTACTTAGTGATCTTGTATGTTAAAAATAATGAAAGCACACATCTAAAAAAAAAGTGGTTTATAATTAAAGGTTGTTGAGCCTTTTTTCGGGGCTGGTGATGGTATCGTCCTGTATCTGTCCTTCTCTCATCATTTCACAGTATTGAGGACAAAGCACGTATTGACAGCTCGTGTCCCTCCGCAGTGGCTAGCTTTTGTTGCACTACACTTTGAAGGTTTACAGCATTGTTCACTGTCAATGTCAATGTTTATTGTGGCTTACCTTTCGTCTTATTAAAGCAGGAGACCTAAAGTAGAGTTCATGTTCATTATAGATTATAGGATATACCCTTTGGCCTGTACTTCAACTATTGTTATACTAGACTGTCTGTAGTTTTTACTGTCATCAGCTGTAGCCCTCAAGTTTTCTTGTACATAAAACTTAAAAGTCAAGATTTTCATTGTGTAAGCAGGTTTGAGAAGATGGGGTTAGTGGGTCAAAGGTGAGTAAGCTTTAAAAACACATTAATTATTAAGATAATTGTACTGGTGCAATAATACACTATCTGAGCATCTCATTTGTACATTATAAAACCTGGGACAGAGTTAATATTGTAGTGCTAACGGTTTATTGTGGGGTTTATTTGCTGATACAACTTGCAATACTAACTTATGCAAAAGGTTACCCAGTGTATTTGTCCGATGTTAACCTTCACAGTGACAAACAACAGCCACAATGTTTTATTTCTGCCACTTTCAGCGTAAAGACCTGAACAGAAGTGGGACTGTTCTCGCCTCAGCACTGCACTGATGACACTTTTAACAGTCACAATGTCACAGTCTTAAGGTTGTTGATTCAAAGAAAGAATCAAACATGTATCACATCTGGACTCCTGTTTTTTCTGATAAGTAAGGCGCCCCACCTGCTGATAATGGATAAGAGGAAAATGTTACTCATTCAGTTGTCCACAAAAAATGCAGCAATGATCTTGGGTTTGACTTAAGGCAGTGTAATGTTAGGGTGTAACAGGCTTTGAAGCTCACCAAAGATGCCATTCAAATCATGTGCTCATGATAGTCTTGAGTTGCATAAAATCATCTTTGTTTGGTTTGTTAAATAAATAAATGTTAAACGGCAACATGTTGTCTGTGCATTTGAAACATACAGTATGTTAGTTGTGTTGTTAAATGAATAAATCATGGAGATGGTGTCTGGTTGGAAATTGTAAAAGGAATCAATAACCTTCCTGTTAGGGTGTTAAATCAAGCAAGTTGTGTTTTCTTTGTTTCACCAGGTTACTTGTAGCCATTACAGTTACTTTAGCTTTGCATAAAAAAGTCATTATGATATGGCAGATATTTTTGTTGGCTTATTTTCTTTGTGCTACTGAGGAACACTGAATGACTGGACATTTAGTTTCACAAGATTAGTCAAGAGGCAATTTTTTTTTGATCAGAATGAGGAAATACGGACCAGGTTAGCTCTGCAGTAACACTTGTATGTTACTTAGTGTTTGGTCATGCCCTATTTTCTATTTCTGTATGAGACAATTATAATTTCCCCCTTATTCCTAAACTTCCAAAGCGCAGATCTTATCCTCATGTTTCAACCTTAATTGTTGACAGACATAAACTCTTCTCAAAATGTGTTGCATAATCCTAACGTGTTTTCCATGGTTGATGAAATGTGAAGCTGTCTAGAGCACTCTGTCATAGGACAATTGTGTTGCCACATTTTGTGATCACACTTTTACTCCAATTGTACTGTCTAAGATAATTGGCTTTATAATTACAGATATTTGGAGTATTATAGTCGGTGATGTTTTACCACTGCATATGTAGAAAAATACAGTTTATTTTTGTCACTGTCTATACAGAACATAAGGATTTACCAAGAGAAAGGAACCATTATTAAGCAGTTGATACCACTACTACCCGCTCCCCAAACAGTGGCTGGACGATAGTATAAACACTCTCCAGGCATGTTCAGTGGCATTCCTGTGACACAGCAACAGTAACAGTTGGAGCATTGGTGTAGAGTTTGTTGGCCTTTAGGCTCGTTATCTTACTCGGACAACGATAAACCGAGAGGTAACGTAAAAATGTTGCGTACAGTACAAATAGGCATTTGATGTAAAAAACAGGATTGATTATAAATCTCTAGTTACCTGTCAGTATCTAATCCAAATATAGTTGAAATAATAAGTGTGGTCCATATAAATTTGAAAGAAGATAGTAAACTACCACGCTGATGTATGAGTGAAATAAATTGAGTGTATGTTTTGGTTTAGCACGTACAGACGCATTCAATGAACAATATATGATTTAACACTGAGGTAAAATAGAAATGCCTATTTAAATAATAAACTTATTTTTTTATGTATACATTTTTCTTTGCTTTGAGTCTATTAACAGGAATACGGACATTAGAGCATTTAAAATAAATCTAATCTGTTTTTGTGTCTGACAAGTGGCAGGACAAGTTTTCAGATTGATTTGTAGCCAGTGTAGAATAAAACCAGCTCATTTTGAATTAAGCTCCTTTCTTTGGGTTATCTTGGTACACTGTTGTTTTAAGATAACTGGACATGGGCATCAGGTGAGAATGCTGTCCCGGGAGGAACAAAATAGTGACTAATGTGCTCTCAAGTGTGTTTTTGTCATGTTGTTGGCTTGAATGGAATGTATGTGTTAATGGTTATTTTGTTAGCCTTATAGGACTAGAAATCCCTTAGCTGACTTTCTTTTATAAACACTGCATTAACAGCAATTAGATATCAGAATGTTCTATAGTAAAGTCACTGTTAACACTTAAGTCCCTCAAAAGGAAGCGTAATAAAGCCACATAGGAGTCAGCCGTTTGTCTGTAAACCATAAATAAAAATGAAATCTACGTCCCAAAGTACATTTTTAATTTGTCTGTATTGGCTGAACCTGAGAATAGGGCAGGGCCTTGGCACCAAAGTCTGACTCCTCCCACCACACTATGACATGCCAAATCAGTTAAAGGTCAATTTTATCTATTAAAGGCATCATATGCAGGCATTGATGTTAGACTGTTCAGATAATTTGAACATAATTTTCATTTAGCGTTATGGTGTGTTGGCAAGTCCTCACATTGCAGGCCACACAGAGCTGCACATGCATGTGTGTATGAGGGCTATCGTAATTCAGATACAGTATGAATTATATCACAAATCCAAGAATTAAATAACTGCTTTGAAATGCCATAATTGATATTTCCGTGCATCACATGCTGTACACTGTGCATTTGCAGAGGAGTAGGAAGGGAGTTGGTGTCACTAAGATGGTTGAGATTGCTTTGTCAGATTCTACTTTAGAGAATAATCATGTATTTTCTTGTCTCATGGTTTGGTATTTCGGAGGAGGGGCTAAAAAGCCCCCCCACTGCCCCCACTCCCATGGCCTGTAGGACGAGTTCAAACAACCAAGCCACTCCCTCACGGTGGAACACCAAAGCATGAGTTACAGAGGCAAAATCATCTGTGCATGGCTCTCAGGTGTCAGCAGGTAACAGCCATGTTCTGCAGTTAGCCCTCTAAACATTATTGTAGACCATAAAGACCATAAATTATAAAAAAATAAAAAAAAAGTATCTTATCTCTGCCTACAGTTTAATTTAGAAATTGGAGAGCTTGCTGATAAAAGCTTTGAGGTTTCCCCTGGATTGCACTTTTAACCATTAAAAGCCGCTAAGATCACTATGATAATGAAATGATTGTTTCCGGTTTTGGAATACATGGGTGTGGCTCTGATATTGAGTGATTTTGATCAGAGAGTGAAATCCTCTCTCTAAACACAAGGAATAGTGTATGAATCATTGTCTTTCTCTCCCAGCACTCATTTATCTGCATTTCCATCCAACCCTCAGTAAACATTTAATGCTCTATTGTAGAGAGCCATTATGCTGTGGCTGTTTTCAATCAAATCAAATTTCAGGGGCTGTTTTTTACTTTACTTGCAGGCATTACACTGTTGTTTTTGAACAGAGACAAAGAAATAGGATCCAGTTTAGCTTTGCGGGTGTTGGCTGGGTTGAGAAGCAGCAGAGGCGTAACAATGCCCCCCTTCATGATAACAGAGCTGCCACTGATTTCTCGCCCGATGCCTGTGGAATAATGTATTATCAGGCTTTCCCTGAAAACAAACTTCCAAGCACAACTCCTGAGTTGTCCGTGCATGTGGAGGAGGGTGTGACCTTGAGACATTAAACTGCGAAAAGTTTAGGCGGACTGAACAGCTAGTGCATCTAATTTGGAGGCGGGATTGGGAGGGGGCTTTAAATAAGGGCCGTCTTACACTCACCCCAGGCTAGTACTTAGGACACAGGCTCACAGTCTGCTCCCTGAGGCTTACTGGCTCAAACTCGACCTCTGTCCCGCCCTCCCCTCAGTCGGTTATTTATCCACTATGTGAGTCAGAGGGTGGAGACTTAGAGCCTTGTACCAGTCGCACTTTGTCAGTTTACTTTTCCCCTCTGTCTCTTTCTCCCTTTCTCCCTGGCTGTGCCTCTGCCGATGCTGCTCCAGCCTGCCTGCCCGCCGGCCTAACAACCAGCCTCCAGACTTTTTAGTTTCCCACAGACTCTTCGCTGTGCCATACAAGAGGAGGACACAACCACACCTGGCGCTGGATTAAGAGGAAAATTCTACTCTCAGCGCGGTAAGGTGCACAATTCTTGTCTCTATGTTGAATCCGCAAGACTTGCCTGAGCTCACTTGTTAAAAACAGCTCAGTTTTTAACTCTCTTGAACAGATGGCTTTTGGTGTTGGATATTGGAACATATTGGTTCATGTCTGCTTCAAACAAAGGGAATATGCTTTGGGGCTTTTTAATATCTGGTTCAGTTTGTTTATTAACTAACCATTTTAGTGTGCGCTTCATTTTCCATCTATGATTCATTGACATGTTCTCATATGGACTGTCCCCTTCCTTTTTCTTTTTAACCACAAGGTCACGGGAAACGTAACCCAGCCACATTCTCAGAGTTCTTACATACTTCATGGCGTGGAGTTTATCATCATTTGAATCCTTTTATTTAAGTTTATTTTGTGTCTAGGCTCACTGTAAACTCAGATCGTAGTTGTGGGGAGGGTTCTGACCCCTTTGTAGAATGAGTATTTCTGATACCGTTACACAGCAGCGACCAGTCAGCTGATCTAAATTTCTGCTCATGGTCTGTATTGTGAAGAACAGAAGTACTGTTTGTTCATTGAAAAAAGATGCTGCAGTGTCGGAGCAGAGAGCTACAGTTGTTGCTGTGAAATGGCCTTTGGAGCTAACTGGTTGTGTTTTTCTTCTACTTCTGGGTTTTGGTCATAGATATAAATCATTTTCATCTTGTGCTTTTGATTGGTACAGTATTATTGGCCAACAGTAAAGCCGGTTACAGTTACAAATTGTATTCAATAAAAAAAAGTCTGAAACTTTTAATATAAATCTTTAATATATTCTAATCACACAAATGTGATTTGAATACATTATTGAAATCTTTAAGACTTTCTAGACCTTTCTATCAGCTTTCTAAAAATGTGTGTTTTAGCCTGATGTGGAACGGTTATCTCTCTACACTCGGAGGAGTTTCCAATGACCTGGCCCTGATGAATTTAACTTTTCAGCATTTTTCCTCAGAACAAGACTCCTTGATGTTTTCTCTCAGCACAGACATGAAGGTGCACTTGTTGAACCAAAAACCACAGCATCGGTTCAAAAACAGCCGCTGCTTTTTATGTAAGAGTTTTCTAAAATGTCATGTATTTGTTAAACAAGACTACTTACTTTTTGTTAAAAATAGAGGACTCTATTTTCCATTGTCAATGGGAAGTGATCTGTGCCACATGGTGGAACACTGGACTCAACCTGAAAGCAGAACAAAAAGATTGGTCCGAAAGATAACGGGAGGATTGACAGAGGCCTGTTGGTACTGATTGGAGAATCCTACTGAGGGAACTACAAAAGGGGGGATGTCGAGTTTTAGTCATTGCAGCTTTGTTTATGAAACAATGGCTTTCTTTGCAATTCTTAACATTATTGAGATGCAGATTTATTTTCTTGTTACTAATGCCTCTTTGCTTAACTTCATATCCTGCATTTTTAATATTGACATTATAGTCTGATATTGGTTTAAGGTGGGCTCCTGGAGCTGTGAAAACTGTGGTATTGATTATACACCAAACAATAGCTCCCTTACACTAAAAGGACACCACACCCTGCATGTCCTTGCTTTTAAGTTTACACATGATATGGTCAGCCTTTGTCAACAAACCATTGCAGCCTGACGTACATTCTGTGTTTCTCACCATAACCTGAGTCAAGGTGGTTCTTTAGTTTATTTTCATATGTAGCATACTGGGATGTTGCTGTATATTTTTTATAATTTTGTCCTCAGATTGTTTTCTGTTACATTATTGTTCTCTAGTGGGGTTTGTTTGGGGAATCTGAAAGGACATTGTCTCAACCTCTAGGCGAGCTTCCATACAAAGTGCTGCTTGACAAGAAAAATAATGCCCTCCCCTTTTCTTGTAGCACCTCCTCTCTGATATCAGGCCATGTCTGATGAGTGTTTGGGAGTGTTGGCAAAGCATCCTGACATTTTCTTGGGAGTGTTTATTTGGTAAAGAATGAACTATGCTGTTCATGTAATTGCATTTCAGTCCTTATGAATATACAAAAACCTCACAGAATCAACCTTCCTGCACTAAATGGTCTACAGTAATCCCTAAAGTCATGTGATTGCACATAACTGTGTACTCTTGGTGGAAATAATGTAAGTTTTTTTTTTTTTGTTGTTGTTTGTTTAAGAATTGTACTTGTACTCATGAATAAATAAGGTTTGTGAGGAGTGGCTTTTTGTAAAACTGCCAAATTAATAACTACGTTTCTTGTTTTTTGCATATTGATATTTGCGTCCAGGTAACACCAGGTAGCAAATATGCTTCAGGCCATTCAGGAGATGGGCTCCCATGCCATGGATATCTACAACTACCTCGTAGATGGAATTGGTGAGTGGTTTACCAGACTATACATGAATTCATAAGTAAAAATTGAGTTTAATGTTGTTTTTTTTTTAACCTCAGATCCACGAATTAGATCATATCCACTGATGCAGAGTCCAGTTCCTATGACTGCAATATTGGTGTGCTACCTGTTCTTTGTACTGTACCTGGGCCCCCGCATAATGGCCAATCGCAAGCCTTTTCAGCTAAAAGAAGCAATGATAGTTTACAACTTCTTTCTTGTGGCCCTTTCAATATATATTGTGTACGAGGTAAGAATCTCAGGTAGATTAAGGTGCATATTTGTGCATTTTTTCTGACACAAAATAAATGTGTAGGTAAACATTTATGTTCCCTTATGTCATAGTTCATGATGTCTGGTTGGCTCACAACATACACATGGCGATGTGACGCAGTTGATACCTCCAACAGTCCTGAAGCACTTAGAGTAAGTTTACAATCTCGATTTATTCATTTATAGTTTCAGTGGCAAATAGAATCTTTGCATTTACAAAATTCTTATCCATCTGCAGATGGTCGAGGTGGCTTGGTTGTTCTGGTTTTCCAAGATTATTGAACTTATTGACACAGTAAGTGTTTTTCCACATACGAGCTATACATGTGCATGCAAGTCAGTAATTTAAATTTACTTATAAAGCTTGTTATCCATTTTTGTTCAGATCTTCTTTGTGTTGAGGAAAAAGCAAGGGCAGATTACCTTCCTGCACATCGTTCACCACTCTTTTATGCCCTGGACCTGGTGGTGGGGTGTTACCTATGCTCCTGGTGAGTACATATTAACTAAAACCTTGAGTGGTTTGAAAATGATTAGCAAAGAGGAAGGTATTGTTAAATTTTAAATCCCTTTGCATGCCTATCTTGTTCATGTAGATGTATTGGGTAATATGTTATATTGACCAACTGTCAAGCATACCTTTGGTAATAAAACTGAAAACAAAATGTATAGACATTTGTGTCTTTTTTTTGTTCCATTTTTATTTTTTGAGAGTTTGGTTTGTGTCTTTTAACTTAGGTGGAATGGGATCTTTCCACGCAATGGTGAATTCTTCCGTCCACATTGTCATGTATTTCTACTACGGCCTTGCTGCAGCTGGACCTCGCTTCCAGAAATTTCTGTGGTGGAAGAAGTATATGACTGCCATTCAACTGGTGTGTATATATATTCTTATGTTTCTCTCTTTATGCAAATGTGGTTACACCATTATAACTAACTGGTTCCCCTTCTATTTCTTCAGATCCAGTTTGTTCTGGTGTCACTCCATGCCACCCAGTGGTACTTTATGGACAGTTGTGACTACCAGTTCCCAGTAATTATTCACCTCATCTGGGTGTATGGCACCTTCTTTTTTGTGCTTTTCTCCAACTTCTGGGTTCAGGCTTATGTGAAGGGTAAGCGCTTGCCTAAACAGGACAATAAGTATTGTCAGAATGGCACAGTTGTTTATGCTAACGGGAAACACATGGAAAATGGCATCAAACACCATGAAAATGGCACCAGCAACAATATCGACCATAAAACCAACAGCACGAGCAATGGCTCTACTCATGACAGTGTCAGTTCTCACACGGGCAAAATGAAGAAGGCATAGGATGCCAGAGAAGAAACACCTAAAAAGAATGACCACAAGAACCTGTTAAAACTAAAGATTCCAAAGATTATTTTGGCTGTTTCTGTATTTTTTTTTTTTTTTTTTTATAATTAAAACATGGAAAAATTATGTTGTCAATGACATCCACATTTGGGGTTCCACATTTAGTTTGGTTGCGTCATAAATTAGAAAAAACATAATTTGAACACAAAATATGAAGAGAAGAATTTAATTCAAATGTTTAAATGTCTTCACTGATGTTGCAAACAAACCTCTAGTTTCCCTTCAGTTTCACAATGTTGGCCTTTTACTTCTCTTCTGCTTTTCTGACTCCCATGTCTTCCTCACCCCCTTGTGGACAGATGACTGTACAGTTTCTATAAAACTTGAAAATACTTTTGTAAATACTTTACAGCAGACACTAATTGTATTGGTATGCTTTAGACTTTCTGAATTTTGTTATATTATAAAACTATATTTAATTAAAATGCCAATAAATTCCATTTTAAATTATTTTGTAAATTGGATTTTTTTTTGTCATTTGAATCTGTTGCATATGTGCTTTTTATTAAAGCATGAAGCATTACAGTCAGTTTTAAGTTCTTAGTAAATGACAGTGTCCTTTGTTGCAAAAAGTAAGTTTTTGTTTGCTTGGGCATCTTGGTATCTCAAGTGTGTGGAAAGAGTAGGAGGCTAACAAGAGACCCATTCTGCTTTGTATAAAACAATTCATCGTAGGAGGCTGAGAGAATGTCTCCTGCACACCAGATCAACACCCACTTGCACTCTTTAGATTCAAGGTCACAAGGTTTTATCACTGGCTGTAAGGTCTTGGATATAAAATTGTCAAAAATAGTAATCTATTCATAATTTCAACATGGACTGATCAGCACATTATGTCCACTGACTAATGAAGTGGATAACAGTGATTATCTCTTCATCATGTCACCTTTTAGTGAGTGGGATATATTAGGCAGCAGGTGAACATTTTGTCCTCAGTTTGTTGTGTATCAGGCTGCACGCCTGCTGGACCCCGGAGCAATGAAAGAAGGTGACCTGGTCTGAGTTGGAGGTGTTGATTTGGCTCCAAATTCCCCAGATCTCAATCCAATCTGTGGGATTTACTGACAAACAAGTCCAATTCATGGAGGCTCCAGCTCGCAACTTACAGGACTTAAAAGGATCTGCTGCTAACATCTTTGTGCCAGTTGCCACCCCACACCTTCAGGGGTCTAGTGGAGTCCATGCCTCCACGGGTCAGGGCTGCACCAAAAGGGGGACCAAACATAGATAATAAATAGAATGGGACCAACACAATTACAGGCCATAATGTTATGCTTGATCAGTGAACATCGGCATGTCTGTCATTTAGACTTCTTTGTAAAGCAGCTTGAGGGAAGTATTACATATCAAACATTTACACAATAAATTGTTTGTATGCAACTTCTGCACTAGTGAGTAAATATAAAATGTGTCACAAAATTACAAAATGATGAAAGGTGGAGTAAACGTACAAAGTTACTTGGTGGTCATTGTTACAAGTTTAATTTCAGGCTGACATTGCAATTCATAAGCAATCGGTAAATTACATCCCGAATGAAAACATTCTTGAGCATTCGGTCAATGTGCAATAAATTACCTACAAATCTACTACATACAAGTCATTCTTTTTTTCTCTTTGCATTAAAGTTGTGAGGAGCGCCCCACTTAAAGGTTTTAAACATTGTGTTGTCAATGATAAGCTATGAGGTTTGCTACTACCGTGCCCGGATCTAATAGCCTAATGAATAGTTTCATGCATACCCTGATTGTCCTTTGCAGGGCAGAGTGGTCTCAAAAAACCACTGAGTGTTTTCTCTTGTCTATGTGGATGAGATGGATTCAAACGACCAATGTGGCCATTTAAATGAAATGCACTGCCTTTATTGCCCCGAACAGGATACACCAGCTAAGATGGCAATGTCAATAAGGAAGTTGGGGCCGGGTTAGAAAGATATGTAAGGATGACGCGCTCAAGTGACATTTTCCAGTATGTAAAAAATTAGCTCCATCACAATGGATTCGTCACTTCTCTTGCGCCCCCTACTGTGTATCACTGGAATAAGCACATTATCCAGGGCGTTGAGGTACAGAGCAGGGAGTGGCTGCCCATTGCTCCCAGCCACAAAACCCACCTGTAATGACAAAGCAAAACGCTAATTAGTTTAAATATTGTCACTCTTTGCAGCCTCTATTATAAACTATACACAGCTCCTTTCAAATGAGTCAAAGTTCAACCAACTATACTTCTTTTTTTTTTAATTATTGTTGGTTCAGACTAAGCTCACTACTAACTGACTATAGTTATGTTAATAATTGATGTTGAATTAAAGATGTTTTATTCTCTACTAAAACAAATCAAACATGGTTTCTGACCTCTTGAGGATCAAATGTGACCCGCAGCCCTAGTTTGGCCATGCCATCTTCTTTGAGCAGTTTGAGATGTGGACACAAAGCCAAACAAAATGCCCGGGCAATTCGCTCTGTTAGTCGGTTGTGTTCAGCAGATTCAGGTAGTTCTCCTTTACCATGATCCCCCCTTTGCAAAAGAAAGAGCTGAAAGAGGACACATTTCAATTTAGAAAGCCCTTTCAATTGTACTTTGTATGTTATTCTTTGCACATGATCAATCTTACTTCAGTCCAGCGGATAATCTTTCCATTCTCTTTGTATTCAGACTTCTGAAACAGCTTCTTACTGCTAACAGACTCCATCGATTTCCCATCAATTGGACTTATTATTCTGTGTGTGTGTGGGGGAGAGTGTTATCAAAATAGACTTAAAGGTGTGGTGTTAATAGAGTATGCTGCATTCTATTATACATCCTCCAGCTGACATATGTGTATACAGATATGACCTTGACCTTTTCCTAAGGTTGATAGATAGATACACTTACCCCTTATTCACACTGCTCTTTTCCTCCACCCACTGTACGCAAACAAGTTCCTGGCTTTCTGACTGGTCAAGCTTTCCACAGGTGACGATGTAGTCTTTCATCTCCCGGAGTGACCGCCGGAGCTCCGCCATGGTTTCCACGGTGATCTGCACCATTAGGCCATCTGGAGGAGAAGGGGACAGCAATACAGAAGAAACACACAAGACACAACAGGGAGACTCTCACATTGACAGAAAGACGTGCCTGGACAAACAGTCTGCTAAATGTACACAGACACACACACACAGAAACGTGTTCTAAATGAAACAGCAATGTTTTATGTTTTACTGCTAAAACATGTGAAGTACTGCAGGACTCTGGGTAAAACATCAGATCATCTGTGTGTCATGCAGGACATCCTACCTTCTACAATGCTGGACTTAGCGAGGTATCCTCCAGATGCTTTTAGTGCACTACTAAATATAAAAAAGCATGATCCGGTAACTGCAAAAAAGGCAAACAAGGACAATACTGAGGTGATATGAAAAGGGGTTAAGTTTCTGTTGAGGAGCCTCAAAATTTAAATATAACCATTGTAAATATTCTAGGCCTTTATGGAAGTACAGTCTGTCAAAGTGTAATACAATAAGGCTAATCCTGCTTCGTAGGTCTAAGAATGTCTTTGAAAATTAAATTTTACCAATCCATCATGCCCCACACATATGAAGAAGGTTTTAGAAAAGCCCAAAATTGTACTCAAGTAAGAGTAGCGTTACTTTAAAATATTTTTACTCAAGTAAGAGTAAAATGTATTTGGTTAAACGGTCTACTCAAGTACTGAGTAAATTTGTTGATTTTTTTTAGAAACAATGTAATCAGACAAAAATAGAAATGAATGTGCAAATTACTGGTAAAACCAAATAATACAAATAAAAGTAACTGGTTGAGTGAAGAGTAGCGTTACTTCTGCACACATCAACACAAGTATGGTGCAGTAAAACTACTCTTGAATAAAGTTACTCAAGTAAATGTAACGGACTAAATTGAACCCGTTACTACCTACCTCTGCTAATTTATTCTGAAAGACCTGTTTTAATTGGACTTACACAATCACTGTAACAGCTGTTACTCGAATGGCTGACTTTTTTACCTCAACGGTGCATGAATAAAGCCTAACGATCCCATACTGACACCTAGTGGTGAATAAGGCAAATACAATGCTTCATACAAACAACTCATGTTGAGGCTTGTATTGCCCTTTGATTTCCTTTACCTCAGCATTTTATTTTTCTGCTTTATATGCATCTTTATAATCAAACTAAAACTCTCATTTATCATTTTGAAACACTTTGTCCTACCTTTTCGAGGCTGATTGTGAATGCTGATGGCCTGTGTTTGGTACTGGCCATCCTCCCCTTGCACACAAATGAGGTGCGAGTCTGCAGTCTCATTAAAGCAGGCCCCAACGGCCAGTACATGCTCATTGGACTTAGTCAGAGCCTTCATCAGCTGATAAACAGGAAGAGAGTAATGATGAGGGATGGACAACAAATTTGGGGTTACCAGTGGAGCATTAAGGTTCAGTCCCACCTCAGTATACCCAGTGGTTGGGATCTTTATGCACGTCCTCTGAGCCTCTAGATCCACAGTGAGCCCCGGTACCATTGGTAGGCTGTAGCGATAATTTCTAAAGTCCTAGACATACGGTATTCAGAACTTGCGGTAAATTATGGTTGTTATTATTATGCTTTTCTAGTTTTAAATAGCCCTTACAAAATGTCATACTCACAACTAACAGTCTCATTATAGTGTGGCCTATTTCCCCAAACAAGGGTTTCCTAAATCGCACACTATACAAAGGACATGGATAAACTGGGAAATAAAGCAAAACACTTAATGTGATATTATTGCCACAAATCAATAAATCAACAACAATTACAGGCCTCGGTTGTTTCTTACATCGATATTCAGCCCCTAGTCGCAGCATGAGGCGCAGGGGAAAAGCTTTAGCCCAGGCCACCTCACTTTGGTGGACAAGCAGGCCAAAGAGGTAAGGCTGGTTCGGCAGAGGTAAACCTTGGAGCGACTGGTGAGTGGCGCGGACATACAGGAAGCCTGCGTGGTCTGCACTGCCCAGGAATGTGCCACCAAACAGGGACAAGGACAAGTGTTTCACCACCTTTCCTACCGGTACAAGAAGCACAGAGGCAATCCTAAATATAAATACAGAATGAGTTTACAGCCAAGAGATTTACCTTTAAGAACACATCCTTTGTAAAAAGTCCTGGCATTCTAGTTCTGTGGTTCCCAAACATTGGGTCGGGTTTTAGATGATTTTAACAGGTTTAATTAGGATTTGAATAAGATTTGAGTTGGATTTCTATGCAAAGCCTATTTGAAAGGTGACTGCCCATAGAAATGAATATGTGTTGACCTCTGACCTGTGAGGGTGTCCCTGTACAGCTGGATGAAGTGGCTAAAGATGTCTTTGGGGAAGCTTTTTTCTTCAGGTAAACATTGAAGCAGCACTACCACCTCCTCCTGGCTGACAGCATGCATTCCCTTGGTTGTAACACACCAACATTTCCTGTTCACATCTGGAACAAAGGAATCCAAGAACAAGAATTCATGAGATTAAAAAATGGTCTATTCTGGACCATTTAATTATTATTGTATGTGTGTCATTTTTGTTTAAAGGATTACATACAATTGACCAGCTTGACCATAGCAAGAAGATTAGCATTGAGCACAAACACCAGTGGCTTTGGCCTGCCACTCTCCAGCTCCTGAATGAGCAGCATCTCTGAGGGCTGCTCTTCCACAGTGTAATCTAAGGCAAAAACCATCACACAATTTATAAAACAGAAAACACACTTACGGAAATGAATTTGCTGTAAAGGTTACGTTGCAGTCTGCAGAGTGGTTCTTCACTTTTACGTGGTGTAATGAAATCACCGCACATACAGTATATTTGTTAAGTAATCCTGATTTACCTCCTTTGACACCTGTAGATGTCAGGATAGGTGGTAGACCGTTTAAAGGGATGAGGTTGGCTGAGCTGCTGACCAAAGCTGCGGTGCCCCAGCCATATGATCCACAGGCCTCCTGGGAAAACAAAGTGCCAAAGTGTCTTAATCATCAAATAACAGTTCTTCTGGCATATCGTTCTGCAGCTCACTGATCTCAGACGTCCACTGGCTGCTCTCTGTTGCTGTGTCCTTAATAGTGAATGTGGAAGGACTCAAACTTATGATTAAATCTGTTGTGTATAACGTGAAGAAGAATGGAGCAAGAACAGTTCCTCGAGGAGCCCTTGTGCTAATAATGACAGCTTCTGAGACACAGTTCCCCAGCTTGACATACTGTGGTCTACCTGTCATAGTCAGTAATCAATGTGATAAAGAATGAGTCAACCCCTAGATTCCTCAGTTTTTTCCACTAAGAATAACCAGATGGTATTGAATACACTTGAAAAATCAAAGAACATACTATTACATAACCACCTGGTTCATCCAGGTGAGAGAAGACCTTATGTAACAGATATAGTACAAACTGTAGGGGATCTGTGATCTTAAAATTCTAATTTTAAAATAAATTAACGTTAATGGGTGTATGCTTGATCTTACATTGGCTGTTGTCCCACGTGTCCTTGAGTCTCTCTGAAACTGTGGAGAGCTTGCAGGACTTTTAACTGTAGCGCCAAGTGCTTGTCTCAGTGGTGAAAACATGGGCCCTCGCACCGGAGTGGTCGGAGCAGACTCAGACTGCTTACTGGCCAAGATCTCATCTGCAAACCACACCCTTCGTTTTCCTTTTGGAGGTGTTCCTTAAGTAAATATGCATTACATAAATATTTCATCATTATAAAAAAAATGTGTATACAAAATTTAGACAAGACAAGCATTGCGTTTTTTTGTTTTTTTAAACAAACATGCACCCTTTTGGCATGCTTGGTCATAATTCGTATGCTTTCAGGTTGCAATACTTTCACTCGGCTGTCCTAAAAAAAGGCATTGCTCTTACTCTTAACAAGGCTTGAGTGACAGGAGACACAAACACGCCCCTCCTTGCCTTCGAGGTGCGTAAGTTTGAACTTCAAATTGGAGCACAGTGCACAGAAAACCTGACAAGAGAAGATACACTAATATAAAGACCACTCTCTGCTCAACATGCATTTAAATGTCAAGGTGAAACTAATCAGACCATGTTCCCTCACCTTTCCGCAGGCCCGGCAGTGGTGCCTCCTCTTGGTGAAGGTAAACTTGACCCCACACCTCATGCATACCTGAGCTTGAGCATCTGGGACCCACATAGGGGCCACCTCCCCAAGGACAGTGCCCCGTTCTTTGGAGAGAATACCAACAGTACTCGACTGACACGATTCATTATCAGGGTCCATGTGCGCCGCTGGCCCTGCTCCACAGTCATTCAGCAGCTTGTTAGCCTCTGACTCCTCCAGTCCGCTGCATGCTTTCACTTGCTTCCCCTTGGAATCTGTCTCAACAACATTTGTCTCATTTTGCTCCAGTCTGCTCTCCTCAAGCTCCTTCTCTTCAATCACTGACTCCTCTTTGGATAAAACCTTCTGAGGTTTCTTCTCCATGTCCTCATGTCTGTCTTCCTCAGGCCAGGCAGCTTCAGCAGGGCTCAGCACCAGAGGGCTGGCAGCCTCTTCAAAGCAACCCTCGGCCCATGTGGAGATAGATGTCACAGTGCAGCTGCCCTCCTCGAGCTGTTTGAGCACCTTCTGGGGTTTTGTCTGCAGTGGTGAGGGTGAAGGCATCTTGGCCGATTGGTCACATAATTTCTGTTCAGGTTGGCCTTCAGTCACTGCGTCTGATGAGGTTTTAGAAGGAGATTTAGGTCTTCCTAGTCCGGGCTTGGGCACATCTCCATCTTTAAGCACAAGGAGGCATGGTCTATTGAGCCAGTGCTGTTTCGTGTCCTGAAGAGCCGGATTATCCCCTTCATCTGTTTAGAAAAATCATAATTACAAGGGCATCCTCATTAGTTTCACGCACACTTCCACATGTATATTTATACAATAATAATGAAACGTCAGGAGTGTGGCGATTTAATTTAAAATGTAGATCTCTGTCTCCACCTCATAGCATTTCAATCATCCCCAGGGTTTCATTAGTGGTCATTGTCCTTGAGAGCCAATTGATCTCATGTACATTAAAGACTTTAGTACAGAATAAGGTCTGGTACAGACCAATGTGCAGCACAGAGTCATCTTCTTATTGAGCTTCGGTAACCATACTGAAACCATAGCCAGATGTTTAGCCTATGTTTTTGCATCTGTAAACACACACATGCATCCATGTGCTGCTCAGTGTTGAGCTACAGCGCCAGCATGTCACTGTAAATACTGTAAAGTAAGTATGAAATTGCCCTACATAGTGTGACAGCTCCTGTTAAAATCCCATTACTGTTGTTTCTACACCCTTCACGGGTTTTTGCCTAGGCCTACCAATGTTAGTCAAGTAATAACCATTAGGCTACAGTAATTTAGGAGCACGCCACGCGAAGATAGCTAATAGCCTTCCTATAGCGGCGTTTTATTGGCACATCCAAAGTGATTCATGAATAGCTATGACTCAGGACTCGCGCACACCATACCGTGCTCAAGCAGCTCAGTTTACGTTCATCCGTACCACGAGTGGCCTATTGATGCTATTAAGTAAAACACAATCGTCTTAGAGGGCAGTTCTCTAGCATTGCAGGATATGCCTGTTGAAAATGAAAATGCTGGAAAGTGAATATGTGTCCGACTCGGTGCTTGCTTCACGGGACAGTGACGCAGTCGACAACACACGTGCACATGTTTAACGAGCAGTGAGGCCGGTGGCAATGCGACACTTAGCAGCACCCCTTAAAATCACACAGACCCGGGATTTTTCTGTCACTGGACGAGTGGACAATGTGTAAAGCCGATGTGCGCAACAACACGCACGTACACAGGCGGACACAGATGATGCGGTCTATGCGCGCAGCCGAATGCTGGTTCAGCATTTTTCAGTGACAACATCCCGAAACGCACAGGCAGTGAATGAACGAGTTTGTAAAGCATCCACACCCTAATACGGTTTTGCTTTTCTTACCTTCAGTTAAGGCTCCCAACAGACTTTCGTTCTCGTCGTCCCGCGTACTGAAAAACTTCAGCATTTTCCCTCGGTCTGCGAGAATCAAAGCAGCGGGGCTTTGCTCACAAGCGAAACGCGGGATGATTTGCCTCTCTGCCCCCCCTATTCCGATTTCCCTCCTCACTCTGCGGCTCTTTGAAGAAACTCAAAAGGGGTGCACTAATGTCCCTCCCCAGTTTGCTTTCTACAGCCCGCAGGACCCCGCATGAGCCAAGTCCACAGAGCAGTGGTGCCAGATAGAGAAAGCTCCCCGTTTACAGCAAGGAAACAGGAAAGCTTTAGTAAGGGAGCCTATCTATAATTAAGCACATATTCATACATAATCTGTGTTGGATAAGCCGAAAGATTGACAACATTATCTTAATGACCACAGCACAATCTAAAAATGTTTATAATCTTTATTTGTTTCTTAAACAAAAAGTATTAAGACTCGCTTTTATAGTCACTGGATCCCGGTCAAGGCGGACAATGTAGTGTAGGGAGTTTATTGTGTTTTACACAGTCAGTCTGACATCCACAGGGAATTGTAAAAGTCTCTGGTTTCTTATGAGAGCATTTCTCATTTCATCGCAGTCCGTTACAGCAAGTTATACCAGCTTGTGTCAGTTAGCCTCATTCTTGGACGCTTCATCAAAGTTCTCCACCAGATCTACATTGGAAAAGAAAAAAAACTCTCAATATTTTTCACATTTTTGTTGCATCATTTACAAGAATATTTTGTTATAGAGATCTTACCTGGAACGTCATCATCCTCTTCCTCAATGTCCTCCGGCTTTGGAGCCTTACTGTCGAGAGCTAGGATAAAAACAAAATGTAAAGATATTTGTCAAATAAGACAAGACATTTATTTTTGTATAGCCCAATATCACAACAACAAAGGGCCTAACAAACTGCACTAGACAACATCCCCCGTCCTTAGACCAGAATAATAAATAAAAAAATAATAATTAAAAAATTGCACAAGCCCCACATCCATATGCTTATCATAAAAAATAAGGACCGACCTGTGTGATAAAGGTGTGCATAGTTTAGGCATTGTTTACTTATGGAGTGGTGTCCTGTGAACTTCTTATGAAGAACCGTCACATCACAATAGTTTGTGAGTTTATAGACGGGCATTTGAGGCATAAAACATAAACTACATGAATGAATCACCTTCACTTGTTTTTGCATATTTCTGTAAGGTCTAAATCTGGCCTTGTTTGGAAAAAATGTAACAAACATGCTGCACTATCTCTAGCATTACAATGCTGCATTTTGTTTTCAGGGTAATATTTTCCTAATATCTTTCCTATAAAAGGCAGCTGGATGTAGGTTTGAAGGTGAAAACTCAGCCCTCTTGGATGAGGGACAAAACGTCTTGACACATTCGTTGAAACCCGTTCTTGAATACGTCAATGATGACCGGGAACCTCCACAGACATAATATCTTTCAGACTCACATGCCAAATTAGCTGACACAAGTCAATAACTGAAAACAACCTGTATTACAGAATTTAATCAAATGAATAACAAAAAAATAAAATGTTGTCCACCCACCTTGCCGGGGAAACTGTTCCGCTAGTTTGCGCAAGCTGCTCAGGCTGTCGGCTCCCAGCTGACTGAGGATGCCGGGCAGCATCTCCGTCAGCTGCTTGGTCTCAGCATGGCCCGTGATAGCAAATGTGTTTGCAGACAGAGACGCCTGCACCTTGGGGTTGTTGAAGTGGATTACAGTCCCGTCATCCTTGATCATATTCACCTAAGAGGATGAGGATCAGACCAGATCACCTTTCAGAGCTGTAAACATTCCGTCATCAACTAAAAAAAAAAAAACTTTAGCAACATACATTTGGGATTCAAATGAGTCTCATTTGTACTACTTTATTTTGTTTCCATGGTTTCAAATATTGACTTAAAATATTGTGTTTACTCAGTCCATCCATACCATTTACCTCCTCAATGCCAGCAATATTGTTCACAGCCAGCTTCTTAAGTGAACTCTGAAGTTTTTTGTCATCAGCTGTTGCAGTTCTGTGAACAACCTTCTTCTTCCTGCGTGCAGAGCCCTGAAAAGGACAGATATTATCTACATCATAGCTTTGCCCAACCAAGTAAACACCCTTACTTTGTGTGCTTTAATAACTGGTTTGCAGTTTTTATAACCAAGAAGTAAGTGTTTTTGCTAGTGTAGGCCTACATTTGTTTGGGATAAACAGAAGCGTAACACAGAACAATAAACAATCACCTAAAGGATTATTAGGAACACCAATATTATATATGAATACAATATTATACAGTTCAGTATCTCAAAACAAATACTGTTTCCTCGTAGTTTATGGGATATTGACTTCATCTCAGCTGTCATCTTACCTTTCCTCCTATCCGAACCTGGGCTTGAAGCTTTGCCAGTTTCTCTTGATTCATGTTCTAACCTGCGATCAAAAATGGATATGATAAATGGAAACGATACATACTGAAAACCAACGGAGACATAATGTGGTGGCAAATATAACAGAACCCTTCCATCTCAAAATAAACTACAACAAGATTTAAAAAAGGAAAGACTGTATTTTCCAACAAGATAAAGGCGGTTAAAGCTACAAAATAAGCTACGCGCTAAGCACTGACAACACAACATCGCGCTAATGCAGGGACTAGCTTGAACTCTTCAGAAGGCAGAGCTGGGGCTGTGTCTGGTTAGCAGCTGTCCAGATGAAAACACCGGGCCTGGAAGGAAAGCCCACGGCATGTCATAGCCCCACGCTGCCGCAAAGCTCTGCCACGACCACACACCAACAACCACGCACTACACCGCTTGTCCACACCGCACAGAAATCAGTATTTGAGCTGCCAAACCTGCTCAAATATCCAGAGAGGCATGCGGCAGTGAAAGATGGAGGCTGCGAGAGGATTACGTCACATACCATTATGAAGCTTCTTCTTCTTTTTCTTCTTCTTCTTCTTCTTCTTTATCCTACAATAATAATCACTGAGGTAGTCTGCTGCCGCCTACAGGACACTGGGCGAACGACAAAAACACTGTACTGTGCTGTGTAATTACCATGAAAAAAAATCACACAGAGCAGCCACTGAAAACGTTACTTTTAATAGTACATTAGTAGCCTATAGTATCTATGATTTTTATTTTCTATGATTATCTATAATTTGTATTTTTGTCACTATAAGGTGATTAGGGCTTTTAGGGGTTTTTTGTACTTGGATGTAACAAAGCACTTTACATCATGCCTCCATTCAACCTATTCACACACATTCAAACCTGGGACAGATTGTGTAATATTTTGGATGTTGTGTGTTTAATTTCTGTGTACTTATTTAGGCATGTGTTTATACTATGTGCCTTATGATTTATACTTTTAAATGGTTCATAATCAAGTACGGGGTGTTATTTTAATACGTCTAGAAGCATGTTAATAGAAAAGAGAGCACATAATGTCAATGTGTATGGTTTTAAAACATTATTATATTAATGCACACACACATACAGGGAAGATCTGGTTGAAGATAGAGATATGGGTGCCTGGTACATGGGGTTACTGGGGAACTAGGACAAAGGTTAGAAGGATGGTCAAGTCTCGACTAAAAGGACGGGGTCTCCTGTCCCCCTTGAGGAGCAATCGTAAGTTTGTGAACTATCATGTTAGATGTTAGATTTGCAGACCTTTAGTAGAGGTGGGGATAGTCTACTCGTGTCATTTGTTGGCGTTACAATAAAGACTCTATGTCATTGAACTCGTTGTTTACTCATGAGTGTCTTGCATATTGTGTTCTGATGGTTGGGGGTTCAGTACACGACAGCTGTCATACACAAGGGCGCTCACACCTTCTCTGACCACCACCAAGCTCACCTCTACAATCAAACACTATCATACACCAGTGCTGTGTCAATGGAGGCAAATGTCCAGCCTTAACTTGAGAAAATTGTATGGCCAGACACACTTAAAGCATAATAGAAACAATAATAATGAGATATTGCACTGATAATGAGATATTGCACTGATATTGCACTGTTACTTCTCCATTTTTATCATTATCAGTGCAATATCTCATTATTGCACTGATAATGATAAAAATCAGTGCAATAATGAGATATTGCACTGATAATGAGATATTGCACTGTTACTTCTCAATTTTTATCATTATCAGTGCAATATCTCATTATTGCACTGATTTTTATCATTATCAGTGCAATAATGAGATATTGCACTGATAATGATAAAAATGGAGAAGTAACTTGTGCTTGTAGGTTTAATTTGAATTTTAGTCAGATCCTAATTCAACTGACTTTAATGAATATAAATTACATTTCTATGCAAATTAAGTTTAGCAACACATTATTGTACATAAATTGTAATTCATTGTGTGCTATGTCATGCATTTGTATTTGCTGTTAACTGTCTTTATAAATTCTATGCATTCACTGTAAAAGCCTGAAGCATGTCATGTGTCTTTATCTTAGAGTTCGCAGAGCTGCGTCCTAACAAACATTACTCCCACACAGACTCAGGTGACTTTTAATGGTATTCAAGACAGTCCATCATGTTTTTTCATCATTAGTTTTTTTCTCCCCAGTGTTGTTTCATTACACCCTTTTGCTGAAAATATGCTGTGTGCAGGAGGGAGGTGAAATTGAAAAAGTGGTGAAAAAACATTGGGTCTAATGTTAATGCCTCACAACAAACCACTTATCCTCAAAAAGAAGCTGTGTCTGTCCAAGATATAGCACAGACTCTGCAAAGAGGAAAGTGTCATTTCCACTCACTGTAGAATGAAGTCGACAAGCAAACCTTCTGACATAAATGACAAGTGCATAAGAGTACAGTACATTCAGTTTTGTTTTTTTACACACAATACATCTTAGCCCTGTAACAAGCAATAGTAGTTACACTGAATACTAAAAGCCCAAACAACTGAAGCATTTTAGAGAACATTTACATATCAATTTGTTCAGAAGCACAGACATTGAAAGTCCCACATTATGCAGTAGACAATTTAAATGTATCCTTTCATAAAGAAGTGACAGCTGTGGTTGCTTTTAAGAAAAAGCATAAACAGTTACAAGTAATCATGTGAAAATGTGGATTAATTTGGACATTTTGTTCTGTTTCATGTCCAGTTCTTGTGAAGTTGCATTTTCAGGTGATGGATTTAATAACAGTGCCGTTCAGAGACACATTGCGTAGACAGTGGCAGTCTTTGTGACTGGCTCCTGATTTGCTGGTATCCACTGAGCTGCGCAGCATGCTACTCTGCCACTGGTGCAGGTCAGTAGACTTAACGCTCCACAAACTGTGTAACAACATGAAGAGTTTCCTGAGCACAGCCTTTCTCAGCAGGATGTAGACCCAGGGGTCCAAAATTTGGTTCCAAGTGGCCATCCGTACAGTCATGAGCAGATTGTGAGACGTAGCATCCTCTCTGGTCATAGTGCTCAACATGATAACACGGACCTGGAGGTCACAAAGCAATAAAAATAATGACTTAAATCACACAATTTGTGGACTGTTATTTGTAGAAGGCAATAATGGAAGAGAATAATGCAGAGAATCGAGAGACGTTATTCTCTTTAATGAATCATCTTTACATTTACCAGTGAATACTATGGTGCTTGTTAAATTTTTCATAGTGAGGAATATTATTATTCACAGAAATGAAGAAAAGGTTAAGGCAAAAACATCTGGACTCAAGAGATGCAACTGACAAAGAAAAATATTGCTTAAGTGTGCCATAGGATAGTTTAGGTGAAGGGAACATTGCAAACAATCCCATGATATTTAAGTCTGAAGTCATAAATGTCAGAGTCTAAGACAGAAATCAATGACACACACAGAAATCAATGACACGAATAAATAAAAATTTTATGTGATCTCACTGAGCCATGCTTCAAAAAGCATTCTCTAAGTCCAACAGCAATTTAAATTTGCTAAATGACTAAACAACTTAACCTACATCATTGATGAAACAGCATTTCTCATGTTTTTTTGTAGTTTTTTTTACCATCATTTTGGTTATTATTTTAAAGTGACAACTGAGTATGAGCAACAAGCTGCTATCTTGAATACAATGAAGAAATACTAAGAGCCTTACCAGCAGTGGGCCCCAGCACACACAGGACACCAGCATGATGGCCAGCAGCTGACAGATCATCTCAATGTGGTACGATGTGCTTCTGGAGAGGTGTTTGCGCCGTAGTCTAGACTGCAGCAGAGTGCAGCTGGTCAGAGTATTGCAAACAATTGAAAGCAGCAGAGCAGATAGGCCGAGCCCAGAGAAGACCAGAGGCAGCAGGACACTCAGCCAGTCCTTAGGCTGCTCCATGTGGAAGAAGCACCAGCTTCTGGACTTTTGCACCCTATAGGGTCTCCTCAGAAACACAGGCAGCACAGCCACCAGTGCAGGCAGTAGCCAACTAAGGCTAAGCACTCTCCGAATATAGTGGGTTGCCACTGCAGTGGAGTGGAAGATAGGCCTGGTCACCCCAATGCACCGCTCTACAGCCATGAGGCTGCCCAGGAACAGAGGACTAAGGCCAAAGAACACCATGCAGGCTCCAAAAAGGCTACACAGGACGCGGTAGGGGTCAAACTCCTCCCACTTTTTCTGGGAGCTGTAGACGAACAGCACCAGGCAGCCGATGATGAGGTGTCCCAACAGGTCAGTGATGACCAAGCTGCTGGCAAACAGAAGAAAGGATGCCCTCGTCTTCATCCGTACACGTCTGTATGACTTGACCAGGATAAAGAGGGCCAGTGTGTTGGAAAGGATTCCCACAGTCATAGAGATGACCGAGGCTGTGACCGACAGCTCCTTGTGGTTGCAAGTATTGTTGGCTGCCCTGACCTCTGACCTGCAGCCAGACACTGTGCTGTCATTGGCCGACATGTTGGAACTCAAACAAAGAAGGAAAACAAGGTTGTGGCTTTCTTTGTTTCATAAATATCTGCACAAAACACCCAAAATATATATTTTTTAATTCATTACACAATTATAAACTGTGTTGAAAACAACATACAACTTAATGTGTTTTTTTTTACAGAGAGCGAGTGAGAGGCTCAGTTCTAAACTATGAAACCAACAATGAACATAACCTCAACCTTATTCATCTTCATTTCAATGTAGAACTGAACTAACAGTTATAACTCAAGTTACTTTACTTCAAAACTGTTGATTAAAAAAATCCTTTCCAAATCCTTACCTCACTCCAGCTCCTTAAATCCAGGTGGCATATGCCAACTCCCCTTTCCCTGTCAGTAAAGTGCCAACAGATAATGTCCTGTCAGGCGGTAAATCCAGCCGAACAATGATGTGAAATTTTCTGTGAAAGCATTGCTGTGGCACCTCTGCTGTGGCACCTCTGCTGTGCAAACTGCGCTGGTGCCTACTCTCAGTGAGAGCGCACAGACGAGCTGCTCAGAATCAACACAATTGAAAGCCCACCTCAGAGGCTGTCCGCTCACATCACATGAGGAAAACCGTTCATTCATAGTAGATTACAGATAAGTCATCGATTCTGTGTCGATTGCACGAGTGTGACAATATAACACACATTACAAAATAAAATTTCCAGTCATGTAATAGATCATGCCAGCAACTGTATTATAAAGATCTGAGCAGATTTCTGTCTTGTCAGGTAAATCTCTTTCTCGCCATTACTCTTATTATACCCTGGTATATCTTTAAATGCACAAAAGAAGCACACAAAGTTTCTAAGGATCATTAGTCGTTTAAATTCATGAAGCACATGTAAACTTGAATAAGTGGGGAATTCTCATTTTGATATTTGGCTTGTGACTCATCTTTACAAGTGTTTTGACTGTAGTTGCAGTTCTGCTTTTCAAGCTTTCTTTTGTCTGTTCTGGCATCATCATACAATAGTCTTAATGGTTCTTACACATTTTCAAGCACTTAAGCATGAGGTTAAACTCTTCACAGTCTCATCTTAAGTGTGGGTCTTCAAAAGCTGTGCCTTAGCAGATTTGATTTAATTCAAATGACTGTTCATAAGATAATGCCCAAAAATATAGTTGGATCTACAACCTCACAGCTCATGTTGGATGCTTAGTTTACCCCATAGTTATCCCATCACAACAATGAGGCATTTTGATTACACTCCTCCCCCCCAAAAATGATGACTCAAAAGTGCTTGTATATGTCACACCCTGATGAAATGAATATTAATCATTTTTTGTGCACATTGTCCAACCTGCTTTTGCGGTTAATTGCTCCTAATATTAAATTAGTAAAATATGTGGTACAATCTGATTTGTCTTCTTCAGAAGCAGCATGTTCCACTTCATGAAGAACGAGCCTGCAGTGAGTTAGAAGCAGCTCATTTAACAAACTGCTCATGTTCTCATTAATGATAATCCACTGGCTGGACATCTGCATTGTGTTTGAGCCAGATAAAGAGAAAGGAACAAAACAAATGATCATTATCAGAGGTTATTAGCAAAACTACTTCAGATACTGCTTTTGTCCCCCAACCAGACTCTGCCATGAAAGACATAATCACGTCTAGTCCAACCAAAACCACACCATCACATTATTTTGAATATTGCATGTATTCATCCATAAACCCTTTCCTCACGTCATAGGCTTACATAATAATAATAATAATAATAATAACAATAATAATAATAATAATACATGATACTGTGTCTAACTGCAGACACAAAATGTAAAAAATGCGATGCCTGTGGCCGTAAAATACAATAACACAAGGTACCACTGCATTAAGGGTCATTTTTTAAAAGGGCCACAGTATTTAGAATCAAGTACGTGTCTCCGTTAGCCAGGCCAGTCCTTCCTCTTGTTCCTGGGGGCTGAACCAAAGAGCACAGAATAAACTGCCTCTGGATGGAACTGGACAGACACACAACCAATCGAATCAGCCACATACGACTTTTTAGAGGGCCGTCTGCTACTGAGCCACCAAACAAAATGATGAATGCCATTTTCTTTGGGAACAGCCCACATCTGAAAAAATGAAAACAAAAAAAATGATTGTTTGGAAGCGATAAACACATAACTTTGCTTTTGTGAAATATAGTTCTCATTTATGTTAATATCTACTGTTTTGACACTTGCTTACTGTGTTACAGAATTCACCAATATTATAATAAATGCATGTGAGCAGATCTTGACTAATCAACAGGTCATTACAGTGTGGCACAGCTCTTTGATATCTATAATGACTACATAATTTCTACTGCTCAGACTCTGTTGGAAAGATTAGCAACAAGGGAGCTCCTTTTCATTTCAATTTTCCATAGCAACCAAAGTGGCACACTGTCCCTTTTATCTCTTGTTGCATTTGACAAAGGTGAAGAGACGTAGGTTAAGCTAGGATATATCAAAACCAATTGGTGTGACAAATTTAAAAGAACGTATTCTGGGCACAGAATAAACTGCTTCTGAACAGACACACGACCGATCAAAAAACAACAAATAAAACAGAGGTTGTTCCATATCACGCAGAATAACTTGCCTCTGGACCAATGCAATTTCAAAGACAAACAACCAAAAACAGCCAACAAACAGCCAAGCCAAGAAACAAAGAACTGTTTCTTGTGGCTTATTTGATAATGTGACATCTACGCCTATGACTGGTTCTCTGTCTTCAGTACTTGTATGCCAGATTTCCTTTTTATGTTTGCTCTTTGAATGTCTTGCATTTTCTTTGTATATGTGCAATAAAAAAATGATGCAAGGCCCTCTCTTTGTGGGAGCTAAATAACTTGTCTGCTTGATTTGTGAATATTCCTCAACACTTTCCTTATCCTCGATGATGGTCACTTACCGCTGTCTAGACTCATTTACCAAAAAACCCTGAGGAGGTGACATTACAACTGTAGGTGTGGTGTCATACATGCTCTATCCATAATGACAGGCGGC
Organism: Neodontobutis hainanensis; assembly: GCA_024349245.1. Classification (NCBI taxonomy): domain Eukaryota; kingdom Metazoa; phylum Chordata; class Actinopteri; order Gobiiformes; family Odontobutidae; genus Neodontobutis; species Neodontobutis hainanensis. Next base: position 7,263,281 of record JALDNG010000022.1, on the reverse strand, counting down.
AGAGTGCTCAGAGACAATGTGCACTGAGCTCAGGCATGGGAGCACAATTATGTTCTTTTGTTGGTTGCATCAAATGGGCCTAGCATGAAGCCAGAGGAGATTGAGTAAGATGGGAAAATAACCTATAATGCCTGCTCTTTACAGGCATCGCTGGGGCTTCCTTCTTTCCCACATTCATCTAATCACTCCACACTCCTGGCCCAAGGTTGGAAAGTAACACAGTACTACATACAGCTTCCATTTCTTCTTCTCTCTCTACCTCTCTCAGTCAAAGCCACGGTGACCAAAGTGCTTTTAGGAAATTGTTAATGGTCCTTGCGATGGCCTTGCGGAGGGAAGTCGCAAAATATGTCAAAGCCATTTATCAAGTCAAGAAGTTAAAGCCAATACCAGTGGTTCCAATGAAAAGTCATATGGTCAGTGGCTGTGCAAGCTCTTTAGAAAGGTAAATAAAAAAAAACAATCAGTAAAATAGGATTTGATCCACATCTGTTTAAAGCCTGTATCCTCTGGTTCAACAAATGGTGGACTCAGTCAAAGATTGTATTCCCCTTATGAGAGGATGTTTCAGACTGGTTTATGCTCTGTCAAATGGTGCGGTACTGATTCATAACATAATGAATAAAGTGATGGCTCGCTCTAAACGATAATGCACAGAGAACAGATACTGTATGTAGATATGGGCTTGTCAGCATGGGAACTCAAACTGGAAGTAATTTTATCCAAAAGTTGAGGGGTTGACATTTACTTGCCACACACATCTCTTTCTAACTCTTCGGTAATGTCTGGAGGTGACTCTATATAACATGTCATAAATGGGACTGAAAATGCTTGTATGATCATTTTTTGCTGTTACAAAAGTATGTCTCATAATTTCTAACATTGACTTAAACAAATATGATAGCATAAGGAGAAGGCAATTAAGATATTACAATATTTTTTTTTTCTGTAATGCTAGTTGGAAACCAAGAAGATATTTAGTTGAATCGTTTCATATTGATTGTATTGGATGTTATTGAGTAGCATCAATTCAAATAGCACTAAAGTTACTAAAGTCAAGTGCATCTACTCATGATGGTAATATTTTTACCACATTTTACATAATACAAATTAAACAAATTAAAGCATTTCAGATGTTAAAACAAATCAGACCAGTAGGTGGCAGCACAGACTCAATGCGTCGATCATATTTTTCAACGTAAATACTTTTACTCTGTTTCACACAAGCGACAGGTGTTACTTTTACCGTAATATTTGTAATGTGACACAATGGCAATGTCAGAGTGAGCTTACAGGAGGTGTCTGGGATCATCAGGATATGTGAAGATGAACAAAAAAGGGATTCAATTCGAAATTCCTTTATTCATGAAAATCAAGCAGTTGTTATGGTTTAGAGATGTTCAAATTAAAGAGATGTTCAAATTAAACAAGCTTTAAGGTTTTATGTGATATATTGAACTCACTTCTCTTTTATTATTATTATTATTATTATTATATCTGAATTTAAAAAAAGTACAACATTAAAATTCCACACAATGGGTAAACTAGAAGAAGAAGAAGAGGATACGATAAATAACATTTTTTTGCTACAGCTTAAATAAAGCGAAAAGTCCTCTTGATGTGTCTGGCGTCTGTAAATCCATGATTGTCTTTTTCTTTGAATTTCCAAGGTCAATGATAATGATAATGTAATAATAATAATGTCACTGAAAGACTCTGTTAAAGATAACAGCTGCTGGGCTCATTTTTTGCCCAGCTTGTCCTTTGAAGCCATTACATCCCAACCTTTCTACCTGAGGAAGAGGTAATTGGTTTGCAGAGAGCACGCCGCAAATCACAGGAGCAGCCGGTGCACTTAGCATGACACCCCAGCTCCGCGTGGGAGCTTTACTACATTAAGATTCCAAGAGTGTGGGCTCTTCTGCTGAAATATCAATGAAAATAAACACAAGCAGAAGTCAATGACTTTTTTTTCCTGGCCCCAACCGAGTGTCCACACCTCTACTGTCTGTTGTGGTCCCTCTGAGATACCTCACCATTAAGAGCTTCAGGACTGAAAAGGCTACTCCACACTTTACGTAGCCTAATCAATTGTATCTGAGTGATGGCTGACTTGTTCTGTTGTCAAGGGTGGAATGACTTTGAGGGCTTGTTTTGTCATTTGCCTTTAATAACCAGACTAATCATAGCCTAAAGTATCATCCACAAGGGCTTTTTTCCACACCATCTGTTACTGAGCCACCAAGCAAAATCATTTCTGGCATTTTCTTTGGGAACAGCCCACGCAGTCCATTCCTGGAAAAAAAGGAATCTATTGTTTGGAAGTGATAAACACATAACTTTGCTTTTTGGGAGCTGTAGACTAGTTTCCATTTATGTTAATATCTATGGTTACAGAATAATAAATGCATGTGACTAGATGTGGACTAATCATCAGGCCGTTACAGTGACACACATTTGTAAACATCTTTTTGATAGATATTATAACTGCAACATCATTTCTACTGCTTACACTCTGTTGGTTGTTGGTAAAGATTAGCAACACTAAATGGGCTTTTCATTTCAACTTTCTATAGCAGCCAAAGTGGCACACTGTCCCTTTTATCCCTTGTTGCATATGACCAAGGGGAAGAGAAGTAGGTTAATGTAGAATGAACCAATTGGTGTGACAAATTTAAAATAATGTTTACCTGAAGGTAGATAAATCAGTTAATTCAATAACTACTAAAGATTTAATGTAGATATTTACACTATTCATTCTCCACTATTGTAAACTCACTTATTTGTAAATAAATCTATTTAGTTCTATAGATAACTGAGCTAAAAGGGACAATTCAATACTGTAAATGGATGAATCCAAACAGTTATTTCAGTAGTGTATACCGCCTCCTGTCTGTTAGCTGTAGTATTATTAAAGCAGCTTTGCACTGAGTAAAATATTCTTGAGTCACCAATTGCTTTGACTCTGGCATGAAATTCATCCTATTATAGTTACACTTCCAAAACACTGCTGAAGCTTTGTGCTTTACACAGTGATCTCATTCTGCCAAGCTGCTTACGCAGTCGACTAACACCCATAACGGCAGCTTGTTCTGTCTCGCTGCTCTCAGAGCAGTCTGTGACGGGATGTTCGTGCTGAAAGTGTCCACACTCATATTCCACACTTCTTCTCTCAAGATCCAGCAGGGACAGGAGTGGACGAACTGTTCGTGACAGCTGTGGCTTTCCAGTCTGGCTGGTAAAAGTCAATGTTAAGGGTTTGTCCCCAGTTTGCAAAAACC